>VDFB02189754.1:0-32187 GCA_007258455.2 Sequoia sempervirens
CATGCCATAATGATAACATCAGAGTAAAATACCATCACATCAAAATATAACATTCACATCGCTTTATAGTTTGTGATAAAATAGTAACCAAGTACCATAGTTAATGTAATGACAGAAACAAAGCATAACAAAGAAAAACACTGTCCAATCAAAAGAGCCAAAAAGTGGAGGGGTGATAAATGAAGCAAGCAAGAAGAGGTGCATATTGAAAAAACCATTTGCGATATTGTTTCATTTGTGGTTCATGGTTTGTGGTAGGCTATATTATTTTATTTCCGATAAGGTACTGTTGATTGTTTCAAATTTTGATAAGATGCTATTGAGAAAACACTATATAGTTTGTAAAAATGAATATTGTTTTATTTATGGTTTGCATTTTGTGTCTATGCTTTTGTATGGGTTTGTTACTGTGAATTTTTGTGGGTTTCTCTTTATGGCTTCCATTTTCAAGCTATTTTTGCAATGGAATAAAATTGTTTAGGTTATGCAGTTTTTTGTAGGCTTCGAGAAACAAGGCAATGTAGAGAAAGCTAGTGGAAAGAGGTTTGTTTGAAGCAAGTAGGAAGAGGTGCATATCCAAAAAACCCTTTGTGATATTGTTTCATTTGTAGTTCACGATTTGTGGCAAGCTATATTGTTTGATTTGCGATAAGGTACTATTGATTGTTTCAAATTTTGATAAGGTGTTGTTGAGAAAATACTATATTGTTTGTAAAAATAAATATTGTTTGGTTTAAGGTTCGCGTTTTGTGGCTATGGTTTTGCATGGGTTTATAACTGTGAATTTTTATGTTTTGTGGGTTTCTCCATCTGGGTCGGTGTTCAAACCAATATTGTTTGATTTATGGTTTCCGTTTTGTGGTTATGGTTGTAATGAAATAAAATAGTTAATGTTATATAGTTTATGTTTGATTCCATTGGGCAGTGTTGATTATTATTCTCTGGCATAGGCTATATTGTTTCATTTTCAAAAAGGTGTTGTTGAAAAGGCTATATTGTTTCAATTTTCAATAAGGTTCTGTTGAGAAAAGAGTATATTTTTGTATGGGTTTGTTATTGTCATTTTTTTGTGGATTTATCTTTATGACTTCCATTTTGTGGTTATGTTTGCAATAGAATAAAATTGTTGATGTTATGCAGTTTTTATCGATTGTTGTTGTCTAGCTAGGGCTATATTGTCTCATTTTTTATAAGCTTTTGTTGAAAAGGCTATATTGTTTCAATTTTTGATAAGGCGCTGTTGAGAAACGACTATATTTTTGTTAAAAGTAATATTGTTTTGTTTATGGTTGGCGTTATGTGGCTATTGTTTTGCATGGGTTTTGTGGCTATGGTTTTGTGGGTTTCTCCATCTGGGTCGCTGTTGAAACCAATATTGTTTGATTTATGGCTTCCATTTTGTGGTTGTGGTTGCAACGAAATAAAATAGGTAATGTTCTATAGTCTATGTTTGATTACATTAGGTATTGTTCATTATTGTTCTCTAGCTTAGGCTATATTGTTTCATTTTCGATAAGGTGTTGTTGAAAAGGATATAATGTTTAATTTTTTATAAGGTTTTGTTGAGAAAGGAGTATATTTTTGGATGAGTTTGTTACTGTGAATTTTTGAAAAGGTGTTGTTGAAAAGGCTATATCGTTTCAATTATTGATAAGGTTTTGTTGAGAAAAGAGTGTGTGTATATATATATATATATATTTGATGACCCAAGGTGTCCCCATGACCTCCGCCCAATGCCTCAACCTTACACTGGTTCAGGATGAGGGCGAGACTAGTCCATGGAGCCGCGGTGCTATCAACACCTGCCCCCAGGTGTCCGCGGCCGAATAATAGTCTTGGGCCAGGAGAGTCGAACCCAAGACCTCAGGGAGCAAACCCAAGACTCAAGCCAACTCCACTAACCTGGTGGGGCAGAAAAGTGTATATTTTTGCATGGGTTTGTTACTATGAATTTTTGTGGGTTTCTCTTTATGGCATCTGTTTTGTGGCTATGTTTAGAATGAAATAAAATTGTTAATGCTATGCAATTTTTGTTGATTGTTGTTGTCTAGCTTGGGCTATATTGTGTCATTTTCGATAAGGTACTTTTGAAAAGGCTATATTATTTCAATTTTTGTTAAGGTGTTATTGAGAAAAGACTATATTATTTTTTAAAAGAAATATTGTTTCGTTTATGGTTGGTGTTTTGTGGCTATGGTTTTGTGGGTTTCTCCATCTAGGTCACTATTGAAACCAATATTGTTTGATTTAAGGCTTTCGTTTGGTGGTTATTGTTGCATCAAAATAAAATTTAGTTAATTTTATACAGTTTATGTTTGATTCTATTACACATTGTTGATTATTGTTCTTTACCTTAGTCTATATTATTTTATTTTTTGATAAGAATTTTTTTTTTAAACGAGGGGAATCGGGTGCAGCATGGCCCCCCATATAACCCACCACTTCCGGTAAACTTTTTACCATGACCAGCAGTGCTGGCAGGACACACCAACAATACCACAGGAGCGCCGGAGAGTCGAACCCATGGTGGGCACCCTGCGACAGGGAACACCTTAACCAATTGGGCTCGGACCGGCGCCCCACTGATAAGATGTTGTTGAAAAGGCTATATTGTTTCAATTTTTGATAAGGTGCTATTGAAACGGCTATATTCTTTCAATTTTTGATAAGGTTCTATTTAGAAAAGAGTATATTTTTTGCATGGGTTTGATACTGTGATTTTTTGTGGGTTTCCTTTCATGGCTTCCATTTTTTGGCTGTGTTTGCAATGGAATAAAATTGTTAATGTGATGTAGCTTTTGTCGATTGTTGTTGGCTAGCTTGGGTTATATTGTCTCATTTTCAATAAGGCATTGTTGAAAAGGCTATACTGTCTCAAGTTTTGATAAGGCGCTATTGAGAAAAGACTATATTATTTGTTAAAAGCAATATTGTTTCATTTATGATTGGCATTATGTGGCTATCATTTTGCATGGGTTTTGTGGGTTTCTCCATTTGGGTCATTGTTGAAACTAATATTGTTTGATTTATGGCGTCCATTTTGTGGTTATATTTTTGCATGGGTTTGTTACTGTGAATTTTTGAGGCTTCTGTTTTGTGGCTATGTTTGGAATAGAATAAAATTGTTAACGTTATGTAGTTTTTGTTGATTGTTGTTGTCTAGCTTGGGCTATATTGTCTCATTTTTGATAAGGTGCTATTGAAAAGGATATATTGTTTCAATTTTTGTTAAGGCACTGTTGAGAAAAGACTATATTGTTTGTTAAAAGCAATATTATTTCGTTTATGGTTGGCATTTTGTGGCTATCTTTTTACATGGGTTTTATGGCTATGGTTTTGTGGGTTTCTCCATCCGAGTCACTGTTGAAACCAATATTGTTTGATTTATGGCTTCCATTTGGTGGTTATGGTTGCATCAAAATAAAATAGTTATTGTTATATAGTTTATGTTTGATTCCATTATGCATTGTTGATTATTGTTCTCTACCTTAGGCTATATTATTTTATTTTTGATAAGGTGTTGTTGAAAATGCTATATTGTTTCAATTTTCGATAAGGTGTTGTTGAAAAGGATATATTATTTCAATTTTCAATAAGGTTTTGTTAAAAAAAGAGTATTATTTTTGCATGGGTTTGTTACTGTGATTTTTTGTGGGTTTCTTTTTATGGCTTCCATTTTCTGGCTATATTTTCAACAGAATAAAATTGTTAACATGATGTAGTTTTTATCGATTGTTATTGGATAGATTGGGTTATATTGTCTCATTTTCAATAAGGCACTATTGAAAAGGCTATATTGTCTCAAGTTTCAATAAGGAACTGTTGAGAAAAGACTATATTGTTTGTTAGAAGCAATATTGTTTTGATTATGGTTGGCATTTTGTGGCTATCATTTTACATGTGTTTTGTGGCTATGATTTTGCATGGGTTTTATGTATTGTTGAGTTGTTGTTCTCTAGCTTGTGCTATATTGTTTCATTTCTGATAAGGTTATGGTCAAAAGGCTATATTGTTCCATTTTTTATAAGGTGTTGTTGAGAAGAGACTATATTTTTGCATTGGTTTGTTAGTGTGCATTTTTTTGTGCTTTGTGGGCTCCTCCATGTGGGCCACTATTGAAACAAATATTGTTTGATTTATGCCTTTCGTTTTGTCCCTATGGTTGTAACACAATGAAATAGTTAACCTTATATAGTTTATGTTAATTTCCATAAGGCCTTGTTGATTGTTGTTGTCTAGCTTTAATATAGTTAACGTTATATATATAGTTTATGTTGATTTTGATAGGGAATTGATGATTGTTGTTGTCTGCCTTAGGCTACATTGTCTCATTTTCAATTGGGTGTTGTTGAAAATGCTATATTGTTTCAAGTTGTCATAAGGTGGTGTTGAGAAAAGACTATTTTTGCATGGCTTTATAACTTTGAAACCAATATTATTTGATTTATGGTTTCTATTTTGTCGTTATGGTTGCAACTCAATGAAACAGTCAATTTTATATAGTCTATGTTGATTATTTTTGGCTAGATTGTTAGTTGATAGGCTGTTTGTGTGTACTTTGTTCAGAATTCCCGTTAGCCTTCCTAGTTTTTGAGCTTTCTGGCGGTTGTGAAAAAGGTGGCAGATGTTTTTTTTAAATTTTGTCAGATTTTTCGTTAGCCTCTTTGTTATTCATTAGCCTTCCAATTTTTAAAGCCTTCTAATAGAGGTGGAAATGGCAACAAAGGTGGTTGGTGCGCATTGGGAACAAGGTGACAAATTTCCTGTTGTGTGGATAGTGAAGGTCGCCAAAATCAAATGCTAATTCACACCAACATTAATTGTTGTATGCTTTCCATGTATTGGCGATGGTTGTAATAGTACATGTCATTTATTCATTTGTGGCTTCCATTTAGTGGTCATGGTTGCAATATATCCAAATAGTTAATGTCGTGCAGCTTATGTTGTTTTCCATAAGGCATTGTCAAGTGTTCTTGTCTAGCTTCAAATGGCTATATTGTTTCATTTTTTATTGCGCAGTCTTGGGAAAAGTATTTGAATTCTCCCTTGAATAGCTTTAAAAAGGTTTTGATAACATTGTATGTGGCAACCAATTTTTCTTATTATGTATAATATAAAGCCTATTGTTGTAAGAATTCCTTTTTGAGAATGAAACAAATAAGAAATTTGTTCCCAAATAAATAACTATCTTCTCAAAACAATAAATATGAATGTTTTATTTCCCTTTCTAAATAATGTTTTGTTTAATATATAATTCTTCTTAAAATGAGTTCCACTCATGGTTCATATGGTACTTAATTAGCATAACAATGTGTTGAGAGGCAAAGATTTAGCCATCGAATCTTAGAGTAAACACCTTAAGGGTCAATCAAGAACACACACATACAACCAGATATATATATCTATATGTACACATGTATATATCTATTTATATATAGACTACTATATCTAAATAGATGTGTTTACCATATTTTCCCCTCACTATGCAACTGCTCCCCTTCAAATTTATGAAGAGAGCAAACATCCAAACTGAATTTTCCCTCAATTGACTCACCGAGAAGGCTACTAATTCAAATATTTTGTTTCCTATAATATATTGCCTAGTCCATAGCAAGGCATTATTATAGTCAACAAAAGGTTTGAATTCGTAGCCTTCTCACCCAGTCAATTGAAGGAAAATGCAGTGTGGATTTTTTCTCTCTTGAGCATTGGATGGCATCAACAGTAATTGTTGTATGGTTTGTGTGTGTTGGCAATGGTTCTAATAACAACTGTCATTTATTCATTCAAGTGGGTTCTATTTTGTGGTTATTGTTGCAGCATAACCATATGAATGTTTTGTTAAATAATAAATAATTCTTATTGAAGTGAATTCCATTCATGGTTCATATGATCCTTAATTAGCACAACAAAGTGTTGAGAGTCAAAGATTTAGTTAAGGAATTCTAGAATAAAGACCTTAAGGTTCAATAAAGATGATATTAGTAGTGTTACTTATAATAATATGTTCACAATTCAATTATTGCAAAATAGATGACTCAAAGGTACATACCTATTTCTCTTGTTGGTTGATATGTTGCATTCCACTTTTTTAGACCTTGCATTTAATACTTGTTGAAGTAATAAAATAATTTATGCTATTTTCCATAGGGCATTGTTGATTGTTCTTCTGTGCCTTGAATAAATTATTTCATTTATGATTTCTGTGTGGTGGTGATGGTTGCAAAGTAATAAATCAATTCATGTTATTCTTGATAAGGCATTCTTAGTTGTTTTTGTGTGTGTTTAAGGATGGTTCTTATTTGTCTAGGCCTTAATAAGGATTTGTTAGAATGGTAGTTTATATATTAAGTGTGAGATGAAACATTTGTCTCGCTATTGATTATAGTGGTAGACCAAAAATACATTGCCCACCACTGTAATCAATGGTGATATCGATGTTTTTTATTACACTTAATATAGAGGCTATTGTGCATATAAATGTTGTCTGCATCTAATTTCACATAGTTACATAAAAATACAATCCAACATCATGCATTGGATGCATATATAGGAATTTTCTGTTTGTAAAAATACACACTAAAAAAGTACATGTAGAAATGTATGTACATGGCATTAGATGTAGATAATATACACTCTTCCCACTTGCTTCAAATACACCTCTTCCTGCTATCGTTCTTGCAAAAAAAGGGCAAAAAATTATCCTAGGTGACACTTTTTTTTGCTTTTGTAACCATCGCCCCATGCAAAAAACACAAAATAGCCTCTAACCACCTACACAAAAGCAACTGTTATACAAATATATCCATAGGTGGTCTTCAAACAAATGAATGCTATCTACACCTACTGTCAGAAACACAAATACCTATAGATAGGAAATATAAAATCAAACACAACAAAATAAGGCTTGTACTCTCGACCCTATCATATTGGGTCATTGAGCTTGATGGGATCTCACCAAACCCCTAAGCAAGAACATACATTGTTCACCACTTTGACCAATGGTGAAATCAATCTTCCTTATTACATTTACTATACAGTCTATCCTTCTAAAAGCTCCTTTTTTGAGGCTGAAAGAAATAATAACTAAAAAGGTGTATTTAACACATGCAATACATATATATGCAGTTGCAAAACAAAAGCTACACTAATATATATATATCAAGTTAGATGCACATATATACACATTGTTGATTGTACTCTACAAAAGACACATGAGAAACACACAAAAAAAATCACAAAAAACACATGAACTCACAATAACAAACCAATGCAAAAACAAACAATATTACCTCCACACCATCATGACTAGATGGAAACTAGAGACAAAACAATATAGACTAAGCTCGGTGCTGCCACAATAATGGGTTACACTTTTTGGGACATCCTAATTTTTGCCTGAAATCACATATTTTTAGAAAATACAATGATTTATGACTTTAAAGGTTCCATTAAGATTATTTTAATTAAAAAGGGATTGATCAAACCCCCTTGTATAGAACCTTGTTAGATTTAAACCATACCTATAATCGAGTCTCCTCTACACCTATCAAAATGTTGATAAAAAATCACTTTTTATTTACCTTTTGGGTGACCAAATGAATTCATTTAAAATTTATGTTTTTGTAAGCCTGCAACCCTTATTATAAGCTTCCCAAAAAGTATAATTTTAAATATGTTTAATTTGACTATTATATTTATTTTTTATTTTTTGTGAGTGTAGGATTTTCAATGAACATCAAGTTCTTTATTTCACACATACGAAAAAATAGAAAAATAGAGAAAAAAATTCTAAAAAATACATGTGCACTAGGTATTGATGTCCTTATTCCAACAAAAAGAGAATAAGTTAATTTAAATGAATACAAAAAAAGTTATGCAGGCCGAAGTACACCTCTATCCAAATTATAATTACGTTGAATTGGAAAATTAATTAAAAAAAATATATGTAACAAAAAATTATGAAAAATATCCATTCCCTAGATATTGGTGTGACAAATTTGTATTTTCAAAATTAGAATTGTATCCTATCTATAAAAAAAAGTTATGTGGGCCGAAGTAAACATGACTTTTTAAAAATGTTGATTAGTAGAAAAAATAAGTTATTAAAAATTACATAAAATGATTCACAATTTATTTTTTTAATTTTTTTAAAAAAATATAATTAGAATCTACAAAAAAATCTAACAAATAACTAGTTTGATTATGTAGACACCTAAAAATGACCTAGGTCTGCAAGCTTCATTTTTACCACTTTCGTCCTAGCATAATTATGTCCTTGGTCCACATTCGACTATTGATTAAATAATTCATAATTATTTAATTAATTCATGTCCTTTGATTCTTCATGATTATTAAATAAATAAATTTTATTTATTTAATATGTCACTAATTGTCTTAATTAAATAAATTGATTAATTTATTTAATTAATTAATCTTATCTTCTAAATTAAATAATTAAATATAATTATTTAATTGCCATTTAATATTCTTCTCATTTTAAATAAATTAAATTATTTAAAATGTCATTTCAATCTTAACTGTCAGTCCATTTTGATAAATAATCTAAAAAAGATTATTTATTATCTCTCAAAATCCATAATTTGAATTAATTTAATTCAAATTGGTAATTAATCTTCCAAAAATCAAGTAATCGGGCAGATTCTTGATTTTCCAAATCTAATCTTCAGTCCAAATCTTATCTTCTTGATTTTTCAAATCTCGCAAATCAGGCAATCTTATCTTCTTGATTTTTCAAAAATCTTATTTCTTTAATTAATTTCCTCATTTATTTTCCACCGTCGATCAAATTATCTGAGACATTTTCTTGACCGTTCAATTAAATAATTTTTCCTAACCCTAATTAGGGATTCTCAGGTTTAATCTGGACCGCTCATTTTAGGTTCTCATCATCAATTAATCTTGTCCATCCATTTGAAATGGCATTTTCTATAAAAGGCCATTTTCCTCTCACTTTTCGATTACACACGCACATAATATAGGCATTTCACTTTTACACTTAGATTTCTCATAGCATTTACTATTGTCATTTTGATCAAATCTTAACATTGCTTAGGCATAGGCATTTTCACTTATATTGGCATAGTCATAGGCATCGACTTTAGGAATTTATCAAATCCTTCAAGGCTTGTTGTAGGACTTAGGCATTTTCAGATTGCTCAAATGATGAATATGAGGGAAACATCATCAAGCAAGTAAGAAGGTGCTATGGAGGTAATCATGGGAATTGCAAGTTGCAGGTATAATCATTTCATTGCTTAATTTCCTTTGTACTCTATAGAACTTTGGGTGTTTATGATTTACATTGATTTAATTAATCTAAACTCAGAACTAGAAATTACCCTCAGTTACATTGGTGAACCTGACTCCGTTTTTCTGACCAGTTTTCCATATGTTTTTTTTTTGTGTTTTCTGTTGTTTTACATATATAGGTACGGAACGATGCAACTGATTTTTTAAAAATATCGTGACACATTCACTGAAAGAAGAGCCGCAATCACCCTGATAAGCCACAACTGATAGATAGAACGACGCATCTAATCAGTCCCACAACATTCGAAGACCCGAACGATGCATCTGCCCTGTCGCGCCACATCTTACTGACAATTGCATAAGGAACTACTAATCTTTTGTTTGCAGGTTCGAATGTTGAAGACAAGATAAACAAACATTGTGCTTGTTTTTCTTTCATAGATTAGCAAACATTTGATTTTGGTGCATATAAAAAGAACACATGTCTTCTTTGATTGATTGTGCTTGCAAGATGGTAGGTGAGTATGCTCTCACTTGGTGAAAACCTCATGATCAGAAAACCAGACCCATCTTTATTTGTTAATTACCCTTCACGATTTGGTATATCAGAGTATCCTCTCCCTTTGCGCATTCATGTGATCCTGGGTGTAATAGAAATGGTTACTGACTTTAGAACTTGGGCCTATTCTGGTGGGAAAAAGTACTCACCCCAGGACGACTCAGACCGGTAGCACCCTGACATCGAGGGACTTCTAGCTGGTATATAAAAGTGGGTTCTTGGGGAAAGCCCAGGAATCACGAGCGTGGTTTCGACGAGATGGATCCGAAAGGGGACTCTCACCGCATGGATCATGCCCCACGAACGGAATTCCTGAATTAAAAACCTATTATTTTAATGTCCAACCATTCTATTGGTCGCTGCTTGGTATAGTGCAGGGTACAGTATCATGCCCGAAGACACTCACTACTGATCCCCTTGAGTAGAGATAGCAGTTCTTGGGAAGTCACTACCCAAGAATTTGAATTTGGTGTGCTTGAATGATGTTAATGAGCCATGGAGGGGAGCCAATGCCACCAAAATTCTAAGCTATCCACTCTCGAGAAGGAAATGTGTTTATCACCAATCTGGGGTATATCGGTGGGCTATACCAAGTATACAAACCCTTGGCCTATTGGCCTTTCTAGGATTGTGCTTATCTAATGTGTGTTTGGTTACTCTTAAAATGCTGTGTTTGTCAAGTGTTTTCTAGTTTTACCACAGTTTGAAACAAAACATTCACCAAACAGATCAAAATTTCCATCAAAACAACAAGAAAATCACTTTGAAACAAAACTATCATATCTGTCAAACCGCAAGTGATTATCTGCAATGCAACTGCTCTGTTAAACTGCATTTGAAACTTAAAATGCCGCATCTGTAGGCGTCGTGATGCATTTGAACACTGAAAAGCCACATATGCAAAATCAAGTCACATTTGACAGTCCAAAAGCCACAATTGAAAACCTGAACTGCATTTGCTTAACTGTGACGCATTTGTAGCTTCAAACGACGCATTTTCCTGTCAAAATTTTAAACTTTACAGTCGAAACCTGAGGTCTTCAAATTGTCAACCATTTTTCAACCATTGTTTCTAGGGAGATTCTATCAGACCCCAAACTTGAAATTTCTCAAAGTCTTGACCATTAGTTTGCATCAGTCACCATAGGTTTCATACCTCATTCCTTCTAGTTGCATACATTTGACATTAGGCTATCCCTAGGTTCACATTTTGCATACTTAGGATTAGGAAAATCTCACCACACTTTGCAAACACCATTTTTTTTGAAATTAGGCTGTTTTGGACTAAGTTATCAAACTCCTTTCTTCAGTCATTGTCCTCTTTTGTGAAATTTTTCCAACTCAAAAGTCTAGTTAGGAAAATCCACTAGTCATTTAGACCTTGTCACCTTGTCATTTCCAACAAATTCCTTTACCGATCAAAATCGAAAACAAAGTTAGAGCTTAGAAGTGCTTAGATAAACTTGTCTTACATAGCTACACATTGCATCCCTTATTGTCAAAAATCCAAAAACATAGTCTTGCATTGTCATCCTTTATCCAAAAAATCCAAAAAACATAGGCTAGTGCCATTCTTGCATTTACTTGTCATTCTTATCAACCTCATTTGAGCAAATCCCTTTTACGGATGAGACTAGGCTTCAAGGACAACAACGGCAAATGGAAAACTTTGGACAAGATTCCAATCCCAACATTGACAATAACACTTATGACACAAACCAACATTGGACTTTTTCTGACCCATTTCACAACATGAACATGCAATCTTCCATGAACATTCCATCTTCATCACGATTTTTTTTGGAACCATTCATACAAAGAGACCAAAATGGATGAGTATATTTCAAAGACATAGAAGTTACAGCGCAAAATCCTGATATATTCTCCTTTGTAAAAAAATCAGTCTTATGTGACCCTCAAAGGTATCTAGCCATGCTTTTGGATGAAGGGGCTAAGTTACCACAAGGCTTTGACATAAATACTTTTCCACCATCTGTCTACCCTCACAATCAACAGTCACTTGACAATAATCCTGCCATTAATTCACAACAAACATCCACTTATCACCCTTATCCTAACCTTGACAAGGGAAGCCAACTATCCAATAGTCCATTCCAAACCTCCATGTCATATTCTAACCCTTCACCTATTAATTCCATCCAAGTCTGCATCCCTTATCAATCATCTACCAACTCATGTCAAGTCCCCACATCATACCATACCGATCTGGTCCAAGTCTCCACATCCTATTTCAATCAACCTTACACCAATCCACTCAAAGTCTCCATGTCATACCCTTGTCCTTCAACAGTTAATCCAGTCCAAGACTCCATGACATATCCAGTCCAAGACTCTATGTCCTATCTTTGTCCCTCACATACTAGTCCAATGCAAGTACCTATGTCATATCCTAGTCCTTCATATACTAGCCCAGTTCAAGTTCCCACGTCCTATCCTAGTCCATCATTCATTAATCATTTTCAAGTCACCCCCTTGCAAGCCACATCTAGTCATGAAAATTCTATCATAGTCCAAAGTCAAATCCCATTTAATAAACTTGAGGATACATGTCAAAATGAAAGCCCAAAGCATGACATTATAACTTCACCCTCATGTCAAGAACAAGGTAGTCTATCCCATGACCCTATTTTCAAAAACCCCATCTTTGACCAAGACCCTACCATTGACCAAGAATTCCAAATCCATGACAACCCCATCTTTGACCAAGAACCTACCATTGACCAAGAAATCCAAAATGATCCACACCTTGACCTTTATGCCATTCATGATCAAACACTTTCCGACCCTATAAAGGCCTCGACTATTGACACTTCCCACGATGAGACACTTGCCTTCATGGGACACATAGACAATATTCCTCCAGAACAAGAATCTTCCACCAGGGACATGCTTGCATATGATCAAGTTATAGCTGAAATCATTGGACTATATGACACTAAACATAATGATGGCTTTGACATTTCCTTGGAAGCACCAACATAATCTACTAAAATTGACACGTCACACGATCAGACCAAAGATATCAGTCAGGAATATGTCCAACATGAAAATGAAGCTAAGACACTTTATCAACTAGGGTCATCTATTTTTGTCAGAGCAGGATTTCTTGTAGATGAAAATATTACAAGTGACAATATCCACATACCTAATGATGGGTTAGCATCTTGCTTTCAAAACAACAAATACCCCATCGCAAATAGAATTTGTCAAAGCATGCAATATCAAGGCAAAGGACTAGGCATACACGAGCAAGGCATTCTAGAACCAATACAACTTCAGGAAAATTACAGACATCAAGGTCTTGGTTATTCCTCAGAAAGCAAAACAAATGATGTTAGTGGTACCTCCTCGATACTAGGGGCAACCTTATCAGATACAAATGTCAAAATGGAGTCCATGAGAAATCCTTGTCATAAAATTGCTGCCAACACCCCCTCCACCCACACCATGAATCGTCATTCCATCATAAATAAACCTTCCCTTTGGAACCAACTAAAACAAAAGTCTTACAAGTAAAAAGATCAAAATCAAATGTCAAAGGCCATTGAATCAAACAAAAGTACAAGTGGACAAATGAAATTAAAATGGATCCCAAAGAAAGATGGATCAAACAAAGACATCAAGTCAAATACAAAAGTCAATCACAATGTGGAGCCACAAGACAAGAGGACTCCCACATATAGCACATGTCCACCTCCTTCAAAATGGTCATCAATCAAGACATATAAAAGTGTTGGTTCCAAACACCATCCCTTCAAAATTCGTCATCCACCATCCCAAGTTTGGAAAATAAAAAGTGATTCGTCCAAACGTCCAAACAACCTTTCCATGTCCACCATCATTCGTCATAATCCTACATCTTGTCTAAAGTCCAAAAATCCATTTGACAAGTGTTGACTCTGAAATCCCTTCCCTGTTCCTCGCCCATCACAATCCTCACCGCTTTGTAGATTTCTTCTCTAGGGAGAGACTCAGTGTGTGTTTTTCTCACATCAACACCCACTCGTAAGTGCTCACAAAGGAGGCATGCATTGATGGCCTGATCCAACATGATGGGCGATGCGATGAAAGGCAATCCACAACTCATGTCCTCCATTACAGAGTTCCACCCACAGTGAGTGAGAAAAGCCCCTGTCGAGGGATGGGATAAAATCTCCCTCTATGGTGCCCACTCTCCCATCACAACTCCTCTCCCCTCAACGTGCTCCTCGAAACCCTCTGGCAAGACATCTGACATTGCTTTTCCATGAGGCAGACACAACGCTCACAGATACGCTTGGTAGCTGCTTTCCAACCCCAACTCAATTTCTTTCACTTCATCTAGCGACATGAAACTTTGGCTTTCGAAAGCCGCATAGACAACCGAGCAAGGCGCTTGCTTTTCCAGCCAAGCTAAATGCACATAATCCCTACTTTTAGATCGGACAAGTGGGGTAAGCAGAGGGCCGACTAGAACAACCAGCTTCCCCACCACTTTGTTCTGCAAATACTCCACGAAGCCTCCTCCATCTCATCGCACGTTTTAATGGCCATTGCCGAGCAATATTCATAAAATTTGAGGCCACGCTCCAAAAAGCTCCACCCAAATTCTGTGGTTTATAGAAGCCAATTACGACCTCTGCTTCGAACAACTTCCATGAGATTACAGACGATGGATAATTTGGCAGTGGTTTCGTCAGATCGTGCGCGGTGATTTCTTTGCCATCGCTACGCCAGGCTGGATGGATGGAGTAGCCGAAAAAGGCCACACCACAAGTCTGAAAAATATGGTAGGTATTCCAATTTGGGCAGCAGCCACAACTCTTGGAGTTCGCCATTGGAAAAAGTCGAAGACCATGTAGTTTGGGTGAATTTGATGCATGATTTGTTGGAAAGGCTTCTCCAATCCATCCATTGCTTTTTCGAATAGAAGCATCAACTCTAAGGGGGGTCGATCGTGTTCTCTATTCCGTCGGGCAGCCCATTAACCACCGACAAAGGAATCGCCACCAGCCGCACTAATTTTTCTATAGTTGCACTCTCTCTTATTCTAGAAATGTTGAGACTAGTTGAGATCGGGGAAACTTTAAGACCCGCATGCGCAAGTCTATTTGACTACTCTAAGTAAGGAGAGATATGACCGTGAGCAAGCCATGGACACATGGCAACGTGAATCTCTTTACCATTCTCTATTGCCAATCATGTAAAAAGCTTGCTAATGAAAGTATACCTAGCACTCAAAACACATCTTTCACTGCCCGATTTAGGTGTCTTATCCCATTTTAATATTTTTAATAAATTTATTAAAAATAAATATTAGACTGTATTGCTAGCAAGTATCGAACCCCGTGATCAAGATTCCATTATTTATTGTGCTTGTCCTTAAGGAAGAATAACTGTAATTTATTTTGCAGAGAATTTGAGTAAATTGAAAAGAACATCACCTATTCAATAGTTTGATTATGCAAAATGAATCTGAGTTTTAAGGTCGCTTCTCAGTCCTATGATAATAAAATTATTCATTTTACAAGAAGTTACTGAATATATTAAGTAATTGTAAGAGAAGTTTGTATCATAGTTGAGCTACAATCGAAAAGGTGATGGAAATTCTCAATCTTCACATTCAAAAATGTATTTAATATAGATTTTGAAGAGATTGGACAAGCAATTTTGTGATACTTATATCTCTAAAAAAGGAATATTGGCAATCCTTCCTATTATAGAACTCTCGTGATAATTCACATATTTGTAAAGTTCAAAACATAGTTTAACATGAAATCAACAAGTAGACACAAGAAAAAGATAAAAGGATAAAAGAACAAGTAGATTTAAGATCAAAACACTCGACAATAAATTATAGAATTACTTTGAAGCATCATTGAAAAAGTTTTGGAATGAAAAAGAGGAAAACTTATTGTTGTTTTATTGACTTCAAGAGACTTCCAATACAACCCTTTAAGATTAGTTATGGTGCAAAATTATGGATCCTAGTATTCCAAAGATGTGTTTATGTACACATTCAAGTAAAAGTCATAACTCAAGCAAATCTTTTAGAAAGTTTTAGGAGTGACATTGGAGTTAAGGATGCCCTCTCATCCCCTACAATTTTTGACCTATAAATAAACAATTTTGAAAAATGGCTAAATTTATAAGGTGGAGATTGTGTTTTTTATTTGAACATGTTGTGAGATTTTCATGCCAACAATCACATTTTGATTGCTAGGTTCACTTAAGGGTTGCAAGAGAATTTATATGCCCTTGAGTAGTTTTGCAAGGAAATAGATATGCAAGTTACACCAATGTGACAAAGCTCATGGTCTTCTCCAATAGAAAACAAAACAAAAAAAGTTCTTTAATTTTGAAGTGAGCGTTTTAGAAAAAGAAACAAAACAAAACAAAAACACTTTGAGATTGATTTCAACAATAAAATCAATTGGAAAACTTGCTAAAGGAAGAGACATTAAGGAGGTTGGAAAGCACTTTATGCTTTGTAAAATAAAGGAGGCATATAGATGGAATTGAAAAACTCTCTAAATTCTATTCATTACACATTTCAATGGTGCTTTATGGGTGCAAATTATGTGCTTGCAAAACTTCAAACTTCAAATGGAAGCAAATAGAGAGAATACAAAAATACATCATCACAAGCAAATTCAAACTAAAAGCTTTAGTCCCTTAATGATTTTTTTCTAGCTAAAATTGGTACATTTCCTATTGAATGCCTTGCTACGATGTCTCCTTAGACATCTAAAAAAATAGAGCAAATAGAGGCAAATAAATAGCTCAAGGTTGTCATCAAAAATCTCTTGAATGAGAGAATGTATTGGATAAAATAAAACATCAAGTGTTTGAACAAATGGAACATGCCTTTGAATGCATATCATAATAATAACAAAGAACTAAAAAACTTTTGTTATAGATAAATTCTACAAATCTGCATGAAAAATTTCATGTTAAGGAGAAGGAAGAAATATTAGAACTCAACGAATTTAATCTCACTTATGATTAACAATTAAAAGACAATATAGGGAACAAAATCCCTTGGAAAGCAAAGATTATCATGGCCCAATTAAGAACTAACTCACATCATCTTCAATGTGAAACAAACAAACAAAAATGACCAAAAGAGGAATGGAAGGAGATAATTTATATCTTTTGCACAATTAGAGCTATTGCTCTAAATTATTTTAGAAACAATTTTTTAACAAAATTTGTTTTAAAAAAAGATTGAAAAAAGTTCATCATTAAATTAAATAATAAACGAACATTGATTTATAAAAAATGTGACAAGACTTATTGTCTCATAAACTATCTTTGACCTCATAAATATTAGTTGTCTTATATTTAAGCAAAAGACTTCAATATCTCAATCCTTATTTTGTAAGAGGTAAATTTTGACCTTAAAATCCTTCTCTTACTTTGACTTTAGAATATAAATGAAATCTCTCATTGAAAGAAAATAATCAATTCATCCGTGTTTAGGTTGAAATCAACTGAAATTTCACTTATAAATGACATTTTGTTCTACTTAACACAAATATTTAATTTGGTTGTAATAATGTTAATCTCGTTAAGATAAGAATGGTTCGGCCCATTGGGAGAGCCAATAGACCAAAGAATGAAATGGTCAATCACTTTCCAATTTCCATCTACTTCTTGAAGGTTAGACCTAATCGCTCAATGAAATATTGGTGAAACTCTTGAGAGTATAATAAGAGGCATCCAAAGACACAACAAAAACTTTACATACATTGGTCACTTAAACGATATGGCAATTTACACTTCTGTAAATGATTCTCCAAGAAATGTTTAGCTTGCCTTCTAACCAATTTATTGTGATGAGAAACTGAAAATAAAGTAAAAAAAACCTTAATCATATATGTTGGGATTGAAAAGTTTATTTGTTTATATTTAAATTTTATTTCTTATATAAACATGCATATATATAAACAACCGATTACAAAGTAGGTTCGTCTCCCAAAAAATCGTAACAAACCAATTCCAAAGGGTCAAAAGGAGTGGGTAGTGATATATGGATGGCCCATTTACAATTATTAAGCAACATTATTGCATTCAAATTAAATATAATCTTGTGAATGTTGAAAACTTGTGTCTTTCTGGTACATCTATGTTAGATAAGGAAGACCAATTATTATATTTCAATGCAAGTGCCACCGAATACTCGAGAAAGCTTGGACAAAGGCTTCTTCAGAAAATGTTAACAAAAATAAAGACAAAGTGGGTATTCCAAAGACGAGTGATGGAATTGTGGCCACATTTATTTAAGTCTTGAAGCTTTTGGAAACCAAAAGCATTTCTATTAGAGAGGTGTGATCCTAACTTGATCAAAAAATTATGTTGCAATTAGTTTGACTGAGATATATAATTTGATCAAACGCAAAGCAAACATAAAACCCATACTTCAGGAGGTACATCGGATGAGAAATCCAATCATATTTACATCTTCAGCATGTCTGAATGATAAACACTTCTTTATATCAAGACCTCCACCTAAAGATTATGCCTGCCAAAGTTCAAGTAAACAACTGGGGAAGTTCTAAATATTCTTAAAAGAATTTGGAACTACAGCTGTCTGAAAAGGCAGCTAGGAAATTTTCATCTTCCATCTCTTCATAGGAGAGTGTTTGAAGTCAAACGTCCAAATATGAAGTCAACAAATAGCTCAAAATTTTGGTGGTGATTTCATAAATTTCTATTTTAAAACATATAAAGTTGATGAGGTTGGAGTTCAAATTCATTGTTTTATATTAGAACACAAAATTAGGAGTCAAATTAGATGTCCAATCTTTAGACTTAGAAATACAAACCTAAATGAATGGAATCATCAAAATTTTGAAAATAAAAATAACTAACAAATGCACCTTAGTGTGCAATGGGTACGATGAAGAAGTGTGGAAAGTCAATTAGAATAAATTCTATTTTTTTGATACTATGTAGCACTATAATAATGATTAATTATAAATTTTAATCATTTTATTTAATTAATAGTTTTATTTTTAATTAATAGTTTTGTTTTTAATTTTAGTTTTATTTTATTTATATTATTTACTTTATTTTTATTTATTAAAAGATTATTTTATATTTTATACTTAAAAAATATTTTTAAAAAATTATTCTATTTTATTTTAACTTAAAATTCTTTTAAATTTTTACTAAAAATATTTAATAATTATAATTTTTAAAAATATATATGAAATGTTTTAATTTTATATAA
This sequence comes from Sequoia sempervirens, assembly GCA_007258455.2. Lineage (NCBI taxonomy): Eukaryota > Viridiplantae > Streptophyta > Pinopsida > Cupressales > Cupressaceae > Sequoia > Sequoia sempervirens. The sequence goes on from VDFB02189754.1 coordinate 19,068, forward strand.
ATAATAACACATGAAAATACTTGACATTAATCTAAAATACTTATCAAAATTAATAAACATTAAATCACCTAAAAATAATCTAATATTAATGTACACATTAAATCACCTAAAAATAATCTAATATTTTGTAAGGTAATTTAGAGGCAAAGCAATAAGTCTTCTAACAGACTCTAAAATTGACCATTTCAATTTTTAATATTTTAATATAGAAAGATACGCCATTATTTCAAAAAAATTGGACCCAACCTGGGAGACGTGATAATCTAAAATATGAATGTATTTATCACGAAATATTACTTTTTATAACATTATATAATATTAAATCACGATTACCTAGGTAAGTTTCGATTTTGTTAATTAAGATGGTAAGAAGAGTTTGGAGAAGCGGTGGGGAAAGCAGCAATGCAGCATTCAAAGCCTCTCTAGAGTCACGTCAATCAGAAATTTCCTACCAAAAAAATAAACAGTTGTTATTCAGAATTTTCTTACGGCCATAATAAATATTTCCTCCTTCTAAGTTGGTTTAAACGCATGATTCACTGAACATGTCGTACAACAACTACAAGGATATCCTATTACGATTGCTTTAGTGATATAATGTGAGGGATACGGCTCTGCATCTTCTCAAATAGAGAGCAATAAAACCATGACCGCTATGTAATTGGCGGTGTACGTATTTCAATATTTTGGTTTCAATCAATGGCTAGAAATTTTTTAATGGTTGATAGATGATACCGGTCATTAGATTGTACTTTTTAGCTTTGTCCTGTTGAAATAGAATACGCCTTGAACGTAAAAAAAATGTATATACATAAATAAAATGTATTTGTCAAAGTTTTACAATAATATCTTTCTTTTGAGATGCTTCTTTGTTAATTTCAAAATTTTACTGATATTAGCTGATTTTAACTTCTTTTGTAATCTTAGACATAAGTTAATCTAGAGGTGAACTCACCAATTGCTATGCAGCCATTAGATTGCACATTTGACTATATTTATTAATTTATTGAAAATCAGAATACAATGCATTTTTTATTTTCAATTAATTAATAAATACAGTCAAATGTGAACCCTAATGATTGGATAGACTTGTCGAGAACTCTAAGATCATGATTGATTAAACAAACTTAAAGTAATTATTAAACATGAACCATATTTCAAAACATTTAAAATCACTACATTTTTTTTGGAAACTTGATGAACATTATGCGAAATTAAGTAATTCCATCATGATTTAGTCTTTTTACACACACATGAATTTATTGGGATCTTAACTTTTAATGAATGCAAAGGTTAAAATTCAATTCAAGTTTTAGATACATTGTTTTTGAATAGATTTTTCTTGTAGATCGAAGAAAACTTTAGTGTTTACATGAAGAGTTAAGAACTTTCATGACAAGAGAACATGAAGACAAGTGTAGGCCAAGGTACAATGATGAATTCCTCATTTATGCCGCAATTGTTTCAATGACTTGTATTGTCACTTGATTCTTCCAATGATGTATTCAAACTTGTCAGATTCACATGCTAGAGTTTCAATTCAAGATTTGAACTTGCTATGATTCCATTAAATAAAATTTTGGGGAGTAAGGAGGCAGATTATTTGTATCCAACCTAGGAACCTCATGTGTTTATCATCATGAATCAAGAGTAAATTCCCAACTAGGGATAAATGATTTCAACGAATTTGTAAAGACAATTCAAAACAACTTAGGAAAGGGGTAGTTTTTTGCATGGAATCATGTCACTTTGGTGCAATTTGTGCCTCTAATTAGTTCAGTCTGAGTTTACCACCCTATGAGTCTTCTTCTCTGCTATCAGATGACACTTTCATTGAACAATAATCCATGGATACACCCAAATCATAGAATGATTCAAGTAGGGCTCTAGGAAAATTCACTACCAACAATTCACCGCCGGTAAATTCATCTCAACAATTTACGATTGAAATTTCATTGCCATGACAAATTCACTTCATGGAAAATTCACCACCAACGATTCACCGCCACAAATAATTCATTGCATATCCCTTCTTAGATGTTTGAATGTTAATTACTTAAATTGTAATTATAATTGTTTGTAAAATTGTCAATAAATTATAACCGAGGTTCTATGTTTTTATTATTAATGTGGTAGAAATTACTCTTTTGCAAAAAAAAAAACTCAAGGTTTTGGAAATATATATTAAAAAATGTTAATGTGGTGAATTATCAATGACGGTGAATTACGGTGGTGAATTTTCTATGAGGTGAATTTGTCATGGCGGTGAATTTTTCGATGGGGAATTGTTGGTGGTGAATTTTCCTAAATCCTTCACGTAGGAGAAGCTTTGCAACTCCATTACCTTCTACCAAAACATTCCCTTATGAGAATTGTAATTGTTGAGTTGTATTATTGCCATCCTTGCGGATAAGAAGGTAGGTACCTATCTCACATCTCCAATTGGTCTTCAACATAGCAAATTTTAGTGTCTTATTTGACCTCTCATTAGCTAAACCAATTCTTATGGTGTGGATTTTACAAATTAAATCTTAGGCCTGGGGACATGGATGATAGGGTTGAGATTTTTTTAAGAAAGAATACCATTGAAAATTTCCATCTATATACTCAATTGTTTTTGATAAAGGATAAAACAGGTTTTACAAGGACCTGAAACCACAAATTTTACAACATAAAATAGGAAAGGACAAAAAAGTTCAACAAATTAAATAGGATGCAACAAAAGAAAAATCTAGAAATAACAGCAGCCAGCTAGAAAAAACCAGGAAGGACAACCAAAGAGCCAACTGAATCAAAACCAAAAAACCAGTAGCAAATAATCTATATATTCAATTGTTAAATGCATAATTAGCTATGATTTACTATTTGTCTATGAGATCACTCTAGGATCTCTTGGAAAACTCTCAAAATGAGATTTTGAAGAGCAATATTCTCCTATTGACTAGAGTTTTCACACAAGGTTTTACGCGAGTCTCTCCCTCTTAGAGAAATACAGGGAGTAGGTGAACAATTAAAAAGGAGGACAAAAGGGTAGGGTGTTGTTGATTATGGAGAAAGTGTAAATGAAGATTAACAAATTATAATAGAAGAGAAATCAAGAAGTTTAGTCTCTAAGAAAAGAAGTTCAACTATCTTTTGAAGTATTTCTTAGGTAATTTAATAAACTATTATTGATGGGAAATGTCTCCCATGCTTATGGTAGATGGGTCACATATGGCTCCTTCAATTATGAAAGGAAACTACACTAGATCATGTCGCTCCTTGTACAACATGCCCTAATCCCCCCTTGAAAATAAGAGCATCTTTTAGCTCGAATGCTTGTACCATTTTATTTAGATCATGCATGTGTCCATCTATTGTTTTTTCATTATTCTTGATGATAATCAATTAAAGATGTATTTTATACTCATAAATTTTCCTTTGTTCCTCTTGGGGTCTTGTTTTATTTTTTTGTTTGAACATGCCTTCATGGTTTGTGGGTGACTCTATCTATTTAATCTGATGTGTATGCCTTCAAGCCTCAAGCTTAGGTTTTCATATTTATTCCCTTTGTCTCTTGCCCCATTCTTTTAATGTAGCCATGAGTTCTTTCTTGCCAAATGAACCCCTTTTTGTCACATACTTATTTCTCACCCATTCCTTTGGATCCAATTAGTCCATTCATTTATTTAAGACTAGATCTTCTATTCTTTGGGCCTAAACTTGTTTCATGTTCTCATTCTCTTGTGCTTTTGCATCCAAATCTAAATCACATCTTGCATTTGGAAAACCTAAGATCCCATGTATATATTTGTGTTGACTAAGTCCCAAAGGCTTGCTATTATAGAACATGGACCACATCTTGTAGGCTTCAAATCTTTGTGTTCATAGACCCAAGTATGTTCTTAACCTAATTTTATCCATACTTTTGGGTTCATAATTTTTAGTCAATCACAATTGATGGATTTGCAAACCCTTAGGTCCCTATGCATTACAACTAATACCATGTCACATCCACCTATATAAAATTTGAGACCATTATGTTACCTATCCTATTCACACTGCCATGCATGACTAATATTGTGTCCAAGAATCCTATGGATCTAGAAGAGTAAGAACTTGATTTAGTGAGGTGTTCATATCTACTATATTTAAGCCATGTATTGAGAGTGTCCACATGTCATGTCTAAGATTGTCAAGTGTTTAGTCTATACAATTGAATTCATGAATAAACATAGTTGGTTTTCCCCCTCATGACTAGATTAAAGAGTGCTTGAAATCTACAATCTAGCTGAGAAACAAACCTCACATTTGTGTTATAAGTTTGAAGTCTAGATGTCTTGCAATAGTTTTTGCTTGTCCTACATAACCACCATGTCCTCTTGTTTAGTGCTATCATAAGGATCTCAACCTAATTTAAATTAATTATGAGTTTGTAATATATAATTTAATTCACAACTTATTTATAATGATCTTTTTGTGGTCTGACCTAAGCATCTCATGTGACTTGAACTCAACACTATGTAACTGTATGGAGCCCAACATGCTCGACTTAATGCAATACCAATTTGATGGTCACTGTAAAAAGGATTTATAAAATGTATTTCTTGAGTGATAGAATTTAAATTCCTTCAACATTAAATTATCAAAAAATTGATCTCATATTGTTATATGTAGGTAATTTAATTGAGATTAATTGAATATTTTCTTTGTAAACAAAGAATTGGAATTTAATTTATATATATGTAAATAACTTTGTTATTTGTAATCTAGACATCTTATGGTGGTTGTTGTTGGTGTAAATAGAGACTATCAAACTAGTTAGTTATTAACCTAATTAGGAGAGCCCTATTCACATTGCTTAAGTCTCCACTTAGAGACTTCTAGGGTTTTGTCTCACCTCTTGTGGTTGAGACAAGTGTACTCACTTTGTGAGACACCTATTGCATGGTCACTTGCCACTCATAGAACACTTGTCATGTGATTTATAAGTGTTCCATTATTGAAGGGTTAGTCAGTCATTGTGTTCAACTTGACTACCTTCACCACCTTGCCTATTTAAGCAAGGTCACATTGTACATTCAATTTAACTCTTATATCAATCTCTTTGATAATTTAAATTAAGCTTATGATGTACAAGTATTTCATGGAAGTTTTTGGTTTTTTCTTTACAATATTGGAAATCATAACATGGTATCCGGAACCATGCAAGCAAAACCCTTCCCAAAATCTTCCATCTAGCCTAATCTAGAGTTCCATACAATTTGATTTCCATGTAAAAGTGATCTTCATTATGGGGTTCAGATTTTGGAGCAGCTGTGTTATTTTTTTTAAAAGAAGAGGCCACACAAACCTATGGAAAGACACAAGTTGATCTGGAAATCAAATTCATTGTTCAAGTTGTGGAAATGGGTTTTCTGGGTCGTGATAAAACATGTGACTTGCATATGAAGTTGCAAATCTGCATATAGGTGACATACATTAGAGGCTGAACTTGTTGGGGGCGTGAGATTTTTCTTGCATAGATTCATACATGGCCATGGCATGAGAAGACCATTCAACCAGTCCATGGAATCTAGTCACACACGCCCTTAGCACTTCAAACATTGCAGATCCATCACGATTGATCATCTTTAGAAAATTGATTTGTTTGTTGGCTCCATTTGACTCAGTCTATATGCTCTCACAAAGCCTGCTATTGATCTGGGCACCATCGACTAACATTTCGTTCATGCCATTATGAGGTATTGAGCAGTTGTCATATCAAAAATGGTCCTCATCACCCATCTTTGGCGTTGGTTGCTGAAGATCAAGCGAATGATAGCTTGTGTAGAACTTGTGTCGTGTTGTTTTCGGCGCTCATCTCTGTGCCCTCCTCACACGTGCATGCCTCATCTCTCTCTTTCTCCTTGCAAATGAATTCATTGAATTGTATTTGGGTCCTCACTATAATTTGTTACGGTTTCAATTTTGCAGCAGTTAACTTAGGATGCCTAATGGAAATTGCATGCTTTAATCGACATTGTTATAGTGCAGGTGCAATGAGCTCAGTTTAGGTTATCGAGCATATTATTTGGTAATTTCAAATATTGTAATATGTGATTTTATCATTTACAAATAAAACTGAATAAAGCTAGCATCTTGAAGATTGCATGAATTCCAGTTGGAAGCAATTGTAAAGTGCATGGCATGTCTGCCTCAAGTACTTTGCCTGCTCACATGGCTAGTTTGTGGAGCCCAATGTTTAACGAGTGCATTTTAGTAAGCGTGTTCCGATTTCAATCTACCAATAGAGTTGCAGCCACCAACGTGTGATGCTATAAAGGACTTGGACAGATGGGTGTTTAGACGCTATAGAAGTTGAGGCAAAATAGGAGAAGAGAGCGACGATCATTCCTTGGACTTCCACGAGTCCATAAATGACTCACAAATGTCGCTTATTTCCCTCTTTGGCGGCCCAACTGGCCTTAGTAAAAACCACACATAGTAGCTAGACCAACAGTCTTACTCCCTTGCCTAAAAGACTTGGTATCCACCATTCAAAGCTTTCTGTGAATCCTCCTTTTTTTCTTTAAATAAAGTTTTAAAGTGTAAAGGTAGATAACATAGGCAAATTGAAAATAGTTATAACTTTTAATTGACCATTCAAAATTGAGTGTGGTTCTTTGTGAAAGTAAACAATTTTTGTAAGTTTAGTCTATTGATAATTTTATTGCATTAAGGGAGAGGGACTGATGGTGGGTAGGGCTATGTTATGCAAGGGGTCTACGTCAGCCAATTTATTTTTTTGCAAACCTAATATAGTTCACTTTGCAACCCAAAAATATCCAACTAGAAGAAAATTACACACATTTTTCAATGTTTTCAAACTGCTTTTCGAAATCCAATTTTTGAGCTAAAAAATGGCATCATCCAATGGTGGGCACTTGTTTCTTGTTTCATGGTTTTGTACCATGTTAGTATTGGCGAACTTAGCTCCCATTTACTATGCATTAACTACCCAACATTCTTCTGCCTTCGACCTTTTCCCATTCTCTTCGACATGTGTTTCATTTGGTATGTTCTGCTTTTTCTTCACGGTTATGCCATTCATGCTTGGTATCTACACTTTAAGTTGTCCATTGTAAGACTAGTGGTTTACTTCGAGGCCAATGGTGGTGAGGCTATGGACGAGTAGTGGTGATGCATATTTCACACTTTCTATGTTTTTCAACACCTCCATTGCCAAAAGGAAAAAAAAATTAACTTTTGTCATCACAGGTGAGGTTGTGTTCCAACCTCACAAGGGCAATATCTATCCATTGCACATTTTTTTGAATTTAGTTGCATGTTTTTTCTATAACTAGCTTCTGATTGGCCAACCAAAAGAAATATGCATAGTTATATTGATAGTGTCTGAGGTTATGATATGCTCGACTATTCAAGTTTTCTTGTAGCTATATTATGGTCACGTGTGTGTGTGTGTGTGTATACACACATATAGTCAAGAAATGTATATATTGCAGCAATATTGTGTCCATATTATGGCCAATTGTGTGTTTGCAACTATATTATGGTCAACTGTGTATATATATATACATATATATACATAAATATATATGTGTGTGTGTATACACACAATCGGTCAAATAATATTTAATGCACACCACAATGTTTAATAAATAATATATGGAACTCTCCCTGTTAAGGGTATCATGCACCTATCATTTGTCAGACAATGTGTGTATATATATAGATACCATTTATGGGTTTCATAAGGTGGACTCTTAAGGGTTTCATGCAACTATGGTTTGACCAACTATGTCCTCCACTGTCGTGAACCCCTCACACAACATTACCCACTCCCCCATTGTCCTCTTTGCCCTGTCCATACTACTTTCACCTATACTAGTATGGTCAAATTTTTGTTATCATTTTACATGCATTTATATGATTTTCATCCTAATTTGGTAATCATTTTAGTTATCTAAATTTACATAACATATTAATATTATAAATAAATAGGTGTGTACATATGCATGTCATACATACATACATATGTATGTGTGCATACACATGTATGTATGTATGTCATGCATACATACATATATTGGTAGGCATTCCTGCATGGCATACATACATACATACATTGCATACATTGTATGTATGTATGTATGGTATGTATGTATGTATGCGTAGTGTCGAAAAATGTCGTCGGTGACATTTTCACACTTGTTTGGGCCCTCATAAAATTAAGCTTAAATGTTGCCTTGACTTAGTGTTGTAATGTGTATAACACACTCACATTAGGTCTTGGGCCCTTGTAAACTAAATAAATTTAAATGTACCTTATTTAGGGTATTGTAAAGTGTTGTAACATACTTTCACACTTTTCTAGGGTTGTCATTAATAATTGTGCTTCTTTACGCTTTAATTGGCCTTATTTTACACCCACAAGCCTCATTTAATGCATCTTTTTGAGGATAATCCTGACACAAATCAATATCCAATCATAATTTAGGTTTTTTAGGTTGTGTGGCCCAGATTTGGTGGTTTGGGACTCATACACCACCTTGGGCATATGAGTCCCACCTAGGGTTATGGGTCCCGATCCTAATTTAACACCTTTCTAAGCATTTTTGAATGTGGTCCCATAATTTATGACTAATGGGACTCATATGCCACCTTGCGAATATGAGTCTCATGTGGCCTAAAATTAAAATTAATTCAAATTCTTGGTGGGATTTTGTCCTCCTAGATCTAATGTTGGCTTATAGTGTTGTAATTTCTAGAATTTTTGCATAATTAAGTATAAATACAAGTTTCTTTCACTCATTTTAAGCCTAGCAAGTTGAATGGGCATTCTTATAGCAAGTTTGAGTTCACAAGAGCATTCAAGGGTAGATTATCAAGTATTTTAGAGCATTATTCAAGCATCAAGCATCATGTCAAAGTCTTCATGCATCATGTTTGTTTTGGAGCTAACAATTGTGATGTAGGGTTTCATGATTCAAGCTAGCATTCCATTCAAGGTCTATCACATTCAAGAAAGAGTCAAGATATACATCCATTGGATCCATCTCATATATGTTTGCAGCCTCTTATTGTTAGGGTTTGGTGATTTGCAAGATCATATTTTATTCATTAATCATTCTCCATTCCCATTTCATTTTATTTCAAGGTTGGATTACCAAAATGGGGTTTGACCAAGGCAAACCCCTATTCACTAACAAAACAACATTTTTCCCTCTCTTTAGTGTGTGATTTGTAGGTTTAGATTGAAGACACATTGAGGAGAAAGGTTGGAGAAAGTTTTCAAAGTTTCCAAAGTTGTCAAAGTTGTCACCTTACATTGAAGATCATTGGAAGACTTCTACAGGCTGCAAATTAGGGTTTCAAATCCAAAAATCAATTGGGAAGTACAAAGAAGACATTGAAGACTAGATTCAGACTTTGAAGCTTCAAAAAACCCTAATTGGAATGATACGTTAGTTCTGGCGTATGAGTCCCAATTTAGGTCATTTCCCAGGTTTTTGCAATTTCAGATACCCTTTTGCTAGATTTTAGTTTCTACACAAAAACCCAGATCTAGGATTAAATTTCTCAAACTAGCGTATGAGTCCCAACAGGCTTTAAAATCATTTTTTTTAGCATTTCAGGCCTCCATCCAATCATCTCCATATTTCTAGGTGCACACCTTTTATCTTGCAGCTTTCTATTCTAATTTTCATGCATTTCTAGGTCATTTAGTTAAAGATTGCATCATACTAGGTTTAAGCACTACATCTTGTGTTTCATTTGTCTTTCCAAGCCCTAGCTTGGTGGTAAACCCCTCATTAGTTTACAATCAGACCATAGGAAATCCTAGGTAGTGCAAGATCTCTTTCTCCCTTGCATACTTGAGGTTGAGATCTCTAGGGTTTGTTCTTGAATGAGATTGTTTGGATTTTATTATTCTATCTCCCTAGCATAGAAGAATCAAAACAAAATTCTTCTTTTCATTATGTATCTATATTGGATACATACATATGTATATATATGGCAATGCATATATATGTATGTATGGAATACATACATACATACATACATTTTAATAATGTATGTAGGTGATCCCACAAAGCTGGTTTACAATATCTGGGAGGATATTATTTTTGCTGAAATCACATATTTTTAGAAAATATAATGATTTATGCCTTAAAAAGTTCCATTTAAAGCATTCCAATTGATGAGGATTTGATTAAACTACCTTAAATCAAACCCCCTTGGATAGAACCTTGCTAGTTTTAAACCATACCTATAACAAAGTCTCCTTTACACCTATCACATGTTGGAATATTGTGCCTCAATCTCATAGGCTGAAACCTCTAGAAGAGCAAAGTCGGTGTGACATTCACTTTGTCTGGCCAACTAGCAGTTGTTTAATCTTGTGAAATTTTCTGGTTGCTGTGACCTTGTTTCAGTCTTGCCGAATGGACCTATCGCTATGACATGGAGACTCGGTAAGATCTCTTGCGATAGTTGGTTCTCTCACCGATGGTTATTCACTCACAGTTATCGGGGAGACCTGGCCAAAATGTTTATTGTCGGTATGTAGTCTTACCGATATGGAATGTCTCACTGACAAAGCTACATGTGTTTGTTATCGGGTGTCTAGCGGATGTCAAGGAGACTCATAGCGACTTGAGTCATTGGTGCAACACATTTGCTTCGATATGAAGTCTTAGTGCGATGGAGGCATGTCTCACCGACAGTATGCACTCAGAGTAACATATGGTGGCTCGGTACGAAGTCTTAACGATGTGAGATGTCTTGCTAACAACTTTATCTTGGAGGCATTGGGGTAACACTAAGGGTTCGTTAAGAACTCTTAGCGATGGAGAGAAGTCTTGCCGACTGTTGTTTGGTGTTCGGTATGACTTGAGACTTCGGTGTAACCTCTTGGCGATAGTGGAAAGTCTTATCGACTGATGAACACTTCAGAATAATATGAAGGATCAGTGTGATGTCTTGGCAAAAGACGGTAGTCTTGCCAATGGTAGGACATTTCGATGTGACTTTGGAGCTTCAATATGATGTCTCATCGATAGCGAAAAGTCTTGGCGATAGCGATACAAGTGATGATCATCAGTATGAGGTCTTGGCAACAAGGCAAAGTCTTAGCGATAGCTTTTTGGACTCGGTGTAATCTCTTACCGATAGTAAGGACTCTTGGTGATATCGAATGTTGGATTTGTGGCATCGGGGAGACACGGTTAGTGTCTCACCGACATGCCAACACAGGTTGAAAGCCCTTGACCGATTGATGACTATCCTATGTGGTGTCTCGTGGACCAATAAGAGGAAGCGAAATTCAAATGGTTGGCGGTTGGATTTTTGCAGTAGTTGCAATGTTGGAACTGAACTATCTGCATAGAAAAATCTACATTGGAAAGGAAACTTTCTTTGATGGGAAATTGCAGATAAGGATAAACAGAGGATAAAATCAGAGGGTGGTAAGATTCGAAGAGATAATTCTGAGTTGAATTGGCTTCAAATCTGTGAGAATTTTTTTTTTGTAATAGATTGAACAGTGAATGAAGTAACTGTAAGAACTAATACTAGAGAGTAGTGTCTCTGCATTGTATGTAATTTTTTGATTACTGAAATACAAAGAGATTCAGCTTGGTGTGGTGGGTTTTTTCCCGAAAGGGTTTTCCCATGTAAATCTGGTGTTCATTTGTCTGTGTATTTTTTTGTTTCTATAAATCTTTCATGTGTGTTTTAATTGGATTATAATTTGGAAATTAAAAGTACTGTTTGCATTCTTCCCTATGGTTTTGATGTTAAGATAGTTATTTCCGCACCTTAGCTTTCCTTACAAGTGGTATCAGAGCCTAGCCAGTTGTGTTATCCTTGTGAGTGGGTTGGGTTTTTTGTGTCAATTATTTTTTAGTGGGAGTCTGGTAGAGGTCTGATAATTTAATTACAGATTAAGATGGCAAGCACATCCAGAAAGATGGAAATAGAGAAATTCAATGGGAGCAATTTTGAGTTGTGGAAACTCAAAATGGAAGATTTGTTAGTGGACCGAGATCTTTGGAATGCTATGTCTGGAACAAAACCTCAAGACATGAAGCAAGAGGATTGGGACCTGGCAGATAGAAAATCAAAAGGGCTGATAAGGCTCTGTTTGGCAGACTCTGTTCTTCTAAACGTTCATGAAGAAAAGACTGCATCTTCCTTGTGGAAAAGACTGACATCTATTTATTAGGGCAAGTACTTGGTGAAAAAATTGTTCTTGAGGAAGAAGTTTTACTCTTTGAGAATGCAGGAGGGTGGATTTATTGCTGATCATTTGAACACATTCAACATGCTAATTGCATAGTTAACATCTGTTGGTGTGAATATTGAAGATGAAGATCACTGTATGCTACTGCTATGTTCTTTGCCTGATTCTTGGGATCATCTGGTGATGGAAATTTGGAATACAACATCCACATTCAAGATGGAAGATGTTGTTGATTTTTTTTGTCAGAAGAGATGAGAAGAAAATTTTCTGAGATGGCGAAGGAGGCTCTGGCTGTTACAGGTAGATCGAAAGAAAAAGGAAAAAAGAAGGACAAGAAATCTAGATCAAAATCAAAAGGGAGATTAAAGTCTCCTAACAAGAATTCCAAGGTGAAGTGATGGAATTGTGGGCAACCTAGTCATGTCCGAAAGGATTGCAAGGAGGAGAAAAAGAAGAAGAAGACCTCTTCTGACAATGATTCTTCTCAGAGTGATGCAGATGCCTTTATTGCAGCCTTGCTATGCGGGCATCTGATGATGTCTAGTTGATTGATTCTGGAGTATCTTTCCACATGACATCTCATAGAGACTGGTTCACAAAGTATGAAAACTATGATGGTGGAAAGGTGTATTTGGCAAGTGATTCATCTTTAGAAATTGTTGGCCGTGGAAGAGTCAAAAATTCAATTCCCTGATGGAAGAGTGAAGGGAATCAATGATGTGATGCATATACCAGGTCTGACTCGTAATTTACTTTATGTAAGTAAGCTGAATGATATTGGAGTGCATGTCACATTCTCTCGAAATGGTTGCAAGATGACTAGAGGCTCTATGGTGCTAGCAAGGGGTGCTCATATTGGTACCTTATATAAGCTGGATGCACAAGCTATTCAAT
>VDFB02189754.1:32287-174283 GCA_007258455.2 Sequoia sempervirens
GATTCTTGGACACAATATTAGTCATGCATGGCAGTGTGAATAGGATAGGTAACATAATGGTCTCAAATTTTATATAGGTGGATGTGACATGGTATTAGTTGTAATGCATAGGGACCTAAGGGTTTGCAAATCCATCAATTGTGATTGACTAAAAATTATGAACCCAAAAGTATGGATAAAATTAGGTTAAGAACATACTTGGGTCTATGAACACAAAGATTTGAAGCCTACAAGATGTGGTCCATGTTCTATAATAGCAAGCCTTTGGGACTTAGTCAACACAAATATATACATGGGATCTTAGGTTTTCCAAATGCAAGATGTGATTTAGATTTCGATGAAAAAGCACAAGAGAATGAGAACATGAAACAAGTTTAGGCCCAAAGAATAGAAGATCTAGTCTTAAATAAATGAATGGACTAATTGGATCCAAAGGAATGGGTGAGAAATAAGTATGTGACAAAAAGGGGTTCATTTGGCAAGAAAGAACTCATGGCTACATTAAAAGAATGGGGCAAGAGACAAAGGGAATAAATATGAAAACCTAAGCTTGAGGCTTGAAGGCATACACATCAGATTAAATAGATAGAGTCACCCACAAACCATGAAGGCATGTTCAAACAAAAAAATAAAACAAGACCCCAAGAGGAACAAAGGAAAATTTATGAGTATAAAATACATCTTTAATTGATTATCATCAAGAATAATGAAAAAACAATAGATGGACACATGCATGATCTAAATAAAATGGTACAAGCATTCGAGCTAAAAGATGCTCTTATTTTCAAGGGGGGATTAGGGCATGTTGTACAAGGAGCGACATGATCTAGTGTAGTTTCCTTTCATAATTGAAGGAGCCATATGTGACCCATCTACCATAAGCATGGGAGACATTTCGCATCAATAATAGTTTATTAAATTACCTAAGAAATACTTCAAAAGATAGTTGAACTTCTTTTCTTAGAGACTAAACTTCTTGATTGCTCTTCTATTATAATTTGTTAATCTTCATTTACACTTTCTCCATAATCAACAACACCCTACCCTTTTGTCCTCCTTTTTAATTGTTCACCTACTCCTTGTATTTCTCTAAGAGGGAGAGACTCGCGTAAAACCTTGTGTGAAAACTCTAGTCAATAGGAGAATATTGCTCTTCAAAATCTCATTTTGAGAGTTTTCCAAGAGATCCTAGAGTGATCTCATAGACAAACAGTAAATCATAGCTAATTATGCATTTAACAATTGAATATATAGATTATTTGCTACTGGTTTTTTGGTTTTGATTCAGTTGGCTCTTTGGTTGTCCTTCCTGGTTTTTTCTAGCTGGCTGCTGTTATTTCTAGATTTTTCTTTTGTTGCATCCTATTTAATTTGCTGAACTTTTTTGTCATTTCCTATTTTATGTTGTAAAATTTGTGGTTTCAGGTCCTTGTAAAACTTGTTTTATCCTTTATCAAAAACAATTGAGTATATAGATGGAAATTTTCAATGGTATTCTTTCTTTAAAAAATCTCAACCCTATCATCCATGTCCCCAGGCCTAAGATTTAATTTGTAAAATCCACACCATAAGAATTGGTTTAGCTAATGAGAGGTCAAATAAGACACTAAAATTTGCTATGTTGAAGACCAATTGGAGATGTAAGATAAGTACCTACCTTCTTATCCGCAAGGACGGCAATAATACAACTCAACAACTACAATTCTCAGAAGGGAATGTTTTGGTAGAAGGTAATGGAGTTGCAAAGCTTCTCCTACATGAAGGATTTAGGAAAATTCACCACCAACAATTCCCCATCGAAAAATTCACCGCCATGACAAATTCACCTCATAGAAAATTCACCACCGTAATTCACCATCATTGATAATTCACCACATTAACATTTTTTAATATATATTTCCAAAACCTTAAGTTTTTTTTTTTGCAAAAGAGTAATTTCTACCACATTAATAATAAAAACATAGAACCTCAGTTATAATTTATTGACAATTTTACAAACAATTATAATTACAATTTAAGTAATTAACATTCAAACATCTAAGAAGGGATATGCAATGAATTATTTGTGGCGGTGAATCGTTGGTGGTGAATTTTCCATGAAGTGAATTTGTCATGGCAATGAAATTTCAATCGTAAATTGTTGAGATGAATTTACCGGCGGTGAATTGTTGGTAGTGAATTTTCCTAGAGCCCTACTTGAATCATTCTATGATTTGGGTGTATCCATGGATTATTGTTCAATGAAAGTGTCATCTGATAGCAGAGAAGAAGACTCATAGGGTGGTAAACTCAGACTGAACTAATACGAGGCACAAATTGCACCAAAGTGACATGATTCCACGCAAAAAACTACCCCTTTCCTAAGTTGTTTTGAATTGTCTTTACAAATTTATTGAAATCATTTATCCCTAGTTGGGAATTTACTCTTGATTCATGATGATAAACACATGAGGTTCCTAGGTTGGATACAAATAATCTGCCTCCTTACTCCCCAAAATTTTATTTAATGGAATCATAGCAAGTTCAAATCTTGAATTGAAACTCTAGCATGTGAATCTGACAAGTTTGAATACATCATTGGAAGAATCAAGTGACAATACAAGTCATTGAAACAATTGCGGCATAAATGAGGAATTCGTCATTGTACCTTGGCCTACACTTGTCTTCATGTTCTCTTGTCATGAAAGTTCTTAACTCTTCTTGTAAACACTAAAGTTTTCTTCGATCTACAAGAAAAATCTATTCAAAAACAATGTATCTAAAACTTGAATTGAATTTTAACCTTTGCATTCATTAAAAGTTAAGATCCCAATAAATTCCTGTGTGCGTAAAAAGACTAAATCACGATGGAATTAATTAATTTCGCATAATGTTCATCAAGTTTCCAAAAAAAAATGTAGTGATTTTAAATGTTTTGAAATATGGTTCACGTTTAATAATTACTTTAATTTTGTTTAATCAATCATGATCTCAGAGTTCCCGACAAGTCTATCCAATCATTAGGGTTCACATTTGACTGTATTTATTAATTAATTGAAAATAAAAAATGTATTGTATTCTGATTTTCAATAAATTAATAAATACAGTCAAATGTGCAGTCTAATGGCTGCATAGGCAATTGGTGAGTTCACCTCTAGATTAACTTATCTCTAAGATTACAAAAGAAGTTAAAATCAGCTAATATCAGTAAAATTTTGAAATTAACAAAGAAGCATCTCAAAAGAAAGATATTATTGTAAAACTTTGACAAATACATTTTATTTATGTATATACATTTTTTTTTACGTTGAAGGCGTATTCTATTTCAACAGGACAAAGCTAAAAAGTACAATCTAATGACCGGTATCATCTATCAACCATTAAAAAATTTCTAGCCATTGATTGAAACCAAAATATTGAAATACGTACACCGCCAATTACATAGCGGTCATGGTTTTATTGCTCTCTATTTGAGAAGATGCAGAGCCGTATCCCTCACATTATATCACTAAAGCAATCGTAATAGGATATCCTTGTAGTTGTTGTACGACATGTTCAGTGAATCATGCGTTTAAACCAACTTACAAGGAGGAAATATTTATTATGGCCGTAAGAAAATTCTGAATAACAACTGTTTATTTTTTTGGTAGGAAATTTCTGATTGACGTGACTCTAGAGAGGCTTTGAATGCTGCATTGCTGCTTTCCCCACCGCTTCTCCAAACTCTTCTTACCATCTTAATTAACAAAATCGAAACTTACCTAGGTAATCGTGATTTAATATTATATAATGTTATAAAAAGTAATATTTCGTGATAAATACATTCATATTTTAGATTATCACGTCTCCCAGGTTGGGTCCAATTTTTTTGAAATAATGGCGTATCTTTCTATATTAAAATATTAAAAATTGAAATGGTCAATTTTAGAGTCTGTTAGAAGACTTATTGCTTTGCCTCTAAATTACCTTACAAAATATTAGATTATTTTTAGGTGATTTAATGTGTACATTAATATTAGATTATTTTTAGGTGATTTAATGTTTATTAATTTTGATAAGTATTTTAGATTAATGTCAAGTATTTTCATGTGTTATTATTTATATAAAATTAAAACATTTCATATATATTTTTTAAAATTATAATTATTAAATATTTTTAGTAAAAATTTAAAAGAATTTTAAGTTAAAATAAAATAGAATAATTTTTTAAAAATATTTTTTAAGTATAAAATATAAAATAATCTTTTAATAAATAAAAATAAAGTAAATAATATAAATAAAATAAAACTAAAATTAAAAACAAAACTATTAATTAAAAATAAAACTATTAATTAAATAAAATGATTAAAATTTATAATTAATCATTATTATAGTGCTACATAGTATCAAAAAAATAGAATTTATTCTAATTGACTTTCCACACTTCTTCATCGTACCCATTGCACACTAAGGTGCATTTGTTAGTTATTTTTATTTTCAAAATTTTGATGATTCCATTCATTTAGGTTTGTATTTCTAAGTCTAAAGATTGGACATCTAATTTGACTCCTAATTTTGTGTTCTAATATAAAACAATGAATTTGAACTCCAACCTCATCAACTTTATATGTTTTAAAATAGAAATTTATGAAATCACCACCAAAATTTTGAGCTATCTGTTGACTTCATATTTGGACGTTTGACTTCAAACACTCTCCTATGAAGAGATGGAAGATGAAAATTTCCTAGCTGCCTTTTCAGACAGCTGTAGTTCCAAATTCTTTTAAGAATATTTAGAACTTCCCCAGTTGTTTACTTGAACTTTGGCAGGCATAATCTTTAGGTGGAGGTCTTGATATAAAGAAGTGTTTATCATTCAGACATGTTGAAGATGTAAATATGATTGGATTTCTCATCCGATGTACCTCCTGAAGTATGGGTTTTATGTTTGCTTTGCGTTTGATCAAATTATATATCTTAGTCAAACTAATTGCAACATAATTTTCTGATCAAGTTAGGATCACACCTCTCTAATAGAAATGCTTTTGGTTTCCAAAAGCTTCAAGACTTAAATAAATGTGGCCACAATTCCATCACTCATCTTTGGAATACCCACTTTGTCTTTATTTTTGTTAACATTTTCTAAAGAAGCCTTTGTCCAAGCTTTCTCGAGTATTCGGTGGCACCTGCATTGAAATATAATAATTGGTCTTCCTTATCTAACATAGATGTACCAGAAAGACACAAGTTTTCAACATTCACAAGATTATATTTAATTTGAATGCAATAATGTTGCTTAATAATTGTAAATGGGCCATCCATATATCACTATCCACTCCTTTTGACCCTCTGGAATTGGTTTGTTACGTTTTTTTGGGAGACGAACCTACTTTGTAATCGGTTGTTTATATATATGCATGTTTATATAAGAAATAAAATTTAAATATAAACAAATAAACTTTTCAATCCCAACATATATGATTAAGGTTTTTTTTACTTTATTTTCAGTTTCTCATCACAATAAATTGGTTAGAAGGAAAGCTAAACATTTATTGGAGAATCATTTACAGAAGTGTGAATTGCCATATCGTTTAAGTGACCAATGTATGTAAAGTTTTTGTTGTGTCTTTGGATGCTTCTTATTATACTCTCAAGAGTTTCACCAATGTTTCATTGAGCGATTAGGTCTAACCTTCAAGAAGTAGATGGAAATTGGAAAGTGATTGACCATTTTATTCTTTGGTCTATTAGCTCTCCCAATGGGCCGAACCATTCTTATCTTAACGAGATTAACATTATTACAACCAAATTAAATATTTGTGTTAAGTAGGACAAAATGTCATTTATAAGTGAAATTTCAGTTGATTTCAACCTAAACACGGATGAATTGATTATTTTCTTTCAATGAGAGATTTCATTTATATTCTAAAGTCAAAGTAAGCGAAGGATTTTAAGGTCAAAATTTACCTCTTACAAAATAAGGATTGAGATATTGAAGTCTTTTGCTTAAATATAAGACAACTAATATTTATGAGGTCAAAGATAGTTTATGAGACAATAAATCTTGTCACATTTTTTATAAATCAATGTTCGTTTATTATTTAATTTAATGATGAACTTTTTTCAATCTTTTTTTAAAACAAATTTTGTTAAAAAATTGTTTCTAAAATAATTTAGAGCAATAGCTCTAATTGTGCAAAAGATATAAATTATGTCCTTCCATTCCTCTTTTGGTCATTTTTGTTTGTTTGTTTCACATTGAAGATGATGTGAGTTAGTTCTTAATTGGGCCATGATAATCTTTGCTTTCCAAGGGATTTTGTTCCCTATATTGTCTTTTAATTGTTAATCATAAGTGAGATTAAATTCGTTGAGTTCTAATATTTCTTCCTTCTCCTTAACATGAAATTTTTCATGCAGATTTGTAGAATTTATCTATAACAAAAGTTTTTTAGTTCTTTGTTATTATTATGATATGCATTCAAAGGCATGTTCCATTTGTTCAAACACTTGATGTTTTATTTTATCCAATACATTCTCTCATTCAAGAGATTTTTGATGACAACCTTGAGCTATTTATTTGCCTCTATTTGCTCTATTTTTTTAGATGTCTAAGGAGACATCGTAGCAAGGCATTCAATAGGAAATGTACCAATTTTAGCTAGAAAAAAATCATTAAGGGACTAAAGCTTTTAGTTTGAATTTGCTTGTGATGATGTATTTTTGTATTCTCTCTATTTGCTTCCATTTGAAGTTTGAAGTTTTGCAAGCACATAATTTGCACCCATAAAGCACCATTGAAATGTGTAATGAATAGAATTTAGAGAGTTTTTCAATTCCATCTATATGCCTCCTTTATTTTACAAAGCATAAAGTGCTTTCCAACCTCCTTAATGTCTCTTCCTTTAGCAAGTTTTCCAATTGATTTTATTGTTGAAATCAATCTCAAAGTGTTTTTGTTTTGTTTTGTTTCTTTTTCTAAAACGCTCACTTCAAAATTAAAGAACTTTTTTTGTTTTGTTTTCTATTGGAGAAGACCATGAGCTTTGTCACATTGGTGTAACTTGCATATCTATTTCCTTGCAAAACTACTCAAGGGCATATAAATTCTCTTGCAACCCTTAAGTGAACCTAGCAATCAAAATGTGATTGTTGGCATGAAAATCTCACAACATGTTCAAATAAAAAACACAATCTCCACCTTATAAATTTAGCCATTTTTCAAAATTGTTTATTTATAGGTCAAAAATTGTAGGGGATGAGAGGGCATCCTTAACTCCAATGTCATTCCTAAAACTTTCTAAAAGATTTGCTTGAGTTATGACTTTTACTTGAATGTGTACATAAACACATCTTTGGAATACTAGGATCCATAATTTTGCACCATAACTAATCTTAAAGGGTTGTATTGGAAGTCTCTTGAAGTCAATAAAACAACAATAAGTTTTCCTCTTTTTCATTCCAAAACTTTTTCAATGATGCTTCAAAGTAATTCTATAATTTATTGTCGAGTGTTTTGGTCTTAAATCTACTTGTTCTTTTATCCTTTTATCTTTTTCTTGTGTCTACTTGTTGATTTCATGTTAAACTATGTTTTGAACTTTACAAATATGTGAATTATCACGAGAGTTCTATAATAGGAAGGATTGCCAATATTCCTTTTTTAGAGATATAAGTATCACAAAATTGCTTGTCCAATCTCTTCAAAATCTATATTAAATACATTTTTGAATGTGAAGATTGAGAATTTCCATCACCTTTTCGATTGTAGCTCAACTATGATACAAACTTCTCTTACAATTACTTAATATATTCAGTAACTTCTTGTAAAATGAATAATTTTATTATCATAGGACTGAGAAGCGACCTTAATACTCAGATTCATTTTGCATAATCAAACTATTGAATAGGTGATGTTCTTTTCAATTTACTCAAATTCTCTGCAAAATAAATTACAGTTATTCTTCCTTAAGGACAAGCACAATAAATAATGGAATCTTGATCACGGGGTTCGATACTTGCTAGCAATACAGTCTAATATTTATTTTTAATAAATTTATTAAAACAATTAAAATGGGATAAGACACCTAAATTGGGCAGTTAAAGATGTGTTTTGAGTGCTAGGTATACTTTCATTAGCAAGCTTTTTGCATGATTGGCAATAGAGAATGGTAAAGAGATTCACGTTGCCATGTGTCCATGGCTTGCTCACGGTCATACCTCTCCTTACTAGTAGTAAAATAGACTTGCGCATACGGGTCTTAAAGTTTCCCCGATCTCAACTAGTCTCGACATTTCTAGAATAAGAGAGAGTGCAACTGTAGAAAAATTAGTGCGGCTGGTGGCGATTCCTTTGTCGGTGGTTGATGGGCTGCCCGACGGAATAGAGAACACGATCGACCCCCCTTAGAGTTGATGCCTCTATTCGAAAAAGCAATGGATGGACTGGAGAAGCCTTTCCAACAAATCATGCATCAAATTCACCCAAACTACATGGTCTTCGACTTTTTCCAATGGTGAACTCCAAGAGTTGTGGCTGCTGCCCAAATTGGAATGCCTACCATATTTTTCCAGACTTGTGGTGTGGCCTTTTTCGGCTACTCCATCCATCCAGCCTGGCGTAGCGATGGCAAAGAAATCACCGCCCACGATCTGACGAAACCGCCGCCAGATTATCCATCGTCTGTAATCTCATGGAAGTTGTTCGAAGCAGAGGTCGTAATTGGCTTCTATAAACCACAGAATTTGGGTGGAACTTTTTGGAGCGTGGCCTCAAATGTTATGAATATTGCTCGGTAATGGCCATTAAAACGTGCGATGAGATGGAGGGGGCTTCGTGGAGTATTTGCAGAATAAAGTGGTGGGGAAGCTGGTTGTTCCAGTCAGCCCTCTGCTTACCCCACTTGTTTGATCTAAAAGTGGGGATTATTTGTATTTAGCTTGGCTGGAAAAGCAAGCGCTTTGCTCGGTTGTCTATGTGGCTTTCGAAAGCCAAAGTTTCATGTCGCTAGATGAGGTGAAAGAAATTGAGTTGGGGTTAGAAAGCAGCTGCCAAGCGTATCTGTGGGCGTTGTGTCTGCCTCATGGAAGAGCGATGTCAGATGTCTTGCCAGAGGGTTTCGAGGAGCACGTTGAGGGGAGAGGATCTAGATAACAGGGGAGGTGGATGGAGTTTTAAACACACAAATTCATAACACATAATTTAATCCAACACTGTGCTGCTGCACATTTTCTATTCATTGTCAAAAGCTTTTACATTGATCCTCTTTTAGAGAGGTGTTAGAAGGTTCTAGAAACTGGTAGAGTTTAGAGTTTACATGAAAGTTCTGGAACAATGCCAATATATCTATATTTTTATTTTTGTTTTCTGAATGGACATACAACATTTAATGTTCTCATCTATCTCTTATTGGTAGGTGCAAGAAATCACCTGAACATGTTTAATTGGCATAAATTACAAGAGGATTCCATGACATTTAATGTTTGATGGTGTGGTAGAAATTACTCTTACCAACACTCCCCCTTAATTTCAACTACACACACTTTTATCATTTTCAATTTTGTCTTCCAAGTTTGCTAACTTACTTAAATCCTTTTCTTTGTTTGATATCTTTAAACCATCTTCAAATCCGATGATGCCTCTGTCTCATGTCTTTGTTCAACTATTGCGGCAGTCTCTCAAACCTTTGTTTTTCAAAACTTCAATCTTGAACTTCCTACAAACTTGTCATCTATAGATGTCTTGCCAAAAGTATTTGTTGTGCCTTCAAACTTGCCCTGATTGCCATTATCTTTCACATGTGAACTTTTCTACTTGAACAAATTCTTGATCATACTTGTAAGATTTTGCCAACTTAATCCACAGCTCCATCCACAATCCATTTTAATACAACCTACCATAGAATATTTCTTTGAGACATTATTCCAACATTTCTTTTCACAATGATTTTTCAAACCACATATTGTGCATGGATGTAAATCCCAACATTTATCTTTTGTATGCCTTTTTTTGTTACAATAAGAGCATTGAATGCATTGTGTTTCTCGAACAAATTTACTTGAGCCTGTATTATTTCCTTTGCCTATTACATGCCCAATTCCTTCATGTTTTGGCCTCATAACTGGTTCTATTGGCTCTTTCATTCCTTGCTCATTCTTGCCCAATCCTTTACCTTCATAACCCATTCTTTTTTATTATTTTTAATCCAACATTGTTTTCATTACAACTTTTTACATTCTCACCAGATTTAACAAGATTTGTAGATTCACACATATTATCTTCATGCTTATTTTCTTTATCACAAATAACTTCAACAAAGTTACACAATCCATTTAATAAATCTTCTATGCCACACGATACATCATACATCAATGGTTTTGATTTCAAACATTTATTTTCTTCTTTTAGTTTTGATATTTCTTCCTTTTGCAAACTATTTTCTTTTTCTAATCTCTTTAATTTTTCTTCCAAGTCTTCATTCTTTTGCTTAACTTCATCAAACAATTTTAGCTTTACTTCTAATTCTTCACATTTCTTCTTGACTTCATCATACATTTTCACTTTTTCTTCTAACTCTTCATTCTTTGCTTTAAGTTATTCAATTCAATTTCAAGATCATAAATTTTTATCACCTATCCAGTTTTTTCAATTGAAACCTTTTTAAAATCTTTTAACACTTCAAAATTTTGTTTCTTAACTTCTAATAGTTCCTCCTCCAAAACATCTCTCTCTTTCTTTACTCTTTTTCAAACTTTTCCCATTAATTCAAATAATTTAAACTCACCAATTTACCTCTAATTTCCTTCTCTCTTCAAATAATTTAAACTCACCAATTTACCTCTGTTTGCCTTCACTCTTCTTCAATTTCTTCTTCAAGGTTAAGAAGACCTTAACAACTACAACTTTAGCATAGAAAACAACAATCCGATTTGCTAAGAACACATTTGCAACATTATCTTTTCTGTGAATTATTTTATTAAAAACATGTTATTAACACACTTTGTCTTCTTTTGACATCAGTAATTTTCAAACACAGTATCTTTGACAGCATACAACATTACTAGATCAGTGATCTCCCATTCAAATTCCACAACCTCAATCTTCTTTCAAGCAGGCGACTTCTAAAACAGACATCAATCTTACCTTTCTTTTCCAACGGTCTTCAGACTCCATTGACTTCAGCGATCTCTTGTGTTTCTCATCTCCTTTGCATTCAACTTTGATACCCTTTACTAACTCTTTCCAACAATCATCTTTGTTTTGCAGTAGCACTTTTTAATCTACATGATCTTTTATCTCTTGCTCCCCCTTAACATTTCACCTACAAATCTTCAAATTTCAGCGAACTCCAATAAAACAACGATCTCCCTTTATAGTGACTTTTGCACTGGTTCATTCAAATTTCTTCAATTCCTTTTTATGGTGGCTCAAACTCTTGAATGCAAGTAGCTTTACTTGAAATTGGTCGATGCCCAACAATCTTCCACACAAATTCCATTCAGATCCCACAATTTTCCTTCTTTCCTTTGGCAACCTCAACTCTACCGTGATCTCCTGCTCTATTACCACTTGTAGATAACAGGGGAGGTGGATGGAGTTTTAAACACACAAATTCATAACACATAATTTAATCCAACACTATGTTGCTGCACATTTTCTATTCATTGCCAAAAAAATTTACATTGATCCTCTTTTAGAGAGGTGTTAGAAGGTTTTAGAAACTAGTATAGTTTAGAGTTTATAAGAAAGTTATGGAACAATGTCGATATATCTATATTTTTAATTTTTCTTTTTGAATGGACATACAACATTTAATGTTCTCACCTATTTCTTATCGGTAGGTGCAAGAAATCTCCCGAACATGTTTAATTGGCATAAATTACTAGAGGATTCCATGACATTCAATGTTTGATGGTGAGGTAGAAATTACTCTTACCAATATAAGAGTTGTGATGGGAGAGTGGGCACCATAGAGGGAGATTTTATCCCATCCCTCGATAGGGGCTTTTCTCACTCACTGTAGGTGGAACTATGTAATGGATGATATGAGTTGTGGATTTCCTTTCATCACATCACCCATCATGTTGGATTAGGCCATCAATGCATGCCTCCTTTGTGAGCACTTACAAGTGGGTGTTGATGTGAGAAAAACACACTACGAGTCTCTCCATAGAGAAGAAATCTGCAAAGTGGTGAGGATTGTGATAGGCGAGGAACAAGGAAGGGATTTTAGAGTCAACACTCGTCAAATGGAAGGCGTGTTCTGGTTTAAAATAGTGGGTAGTAAGGAGGGTATTTTGTCACAAAAGTTGTATATCATTAACTTTATAGGCCTACTGCGGCTCCTTATTGGATGAAGTCTCTTTGGCTAAGAGTCAAGGATTGAGAAGTATGCATTTTGTCCAATTTTCTCAAAGCACAATCCCAAAATCATCCCTTATGACGTTGGGGCCTTCTCAACAAGCTTTTTGATCCCTAATGGGTTCATTAAGAACCATTCAACTTCACTAATAGATCAAGAGTCTTTGAAAGTGAAATATTTTTCTTCTATTTTTATTAGAGAAAATAACTAATAAGTAATATTTATAATTAATCATTAATATTATCTAACAAATTACAAAATATTATTTATAAATATCATATTTAATTTTTTAATGTCTATTGCATGAATTTTTCAAAGTTCTACAAATTTACAAAATTTAATTATATCAAAACATTATTGATTATATTTTTTGAAATCTTATTATAATTTAATCTAATGTATATTTTTAAAATGAAGATGCATATTTTTAGTTCTTTATTTTAAAATGTGTTCATGTGGCATACTGTTAAATGTCTTGGTATTTAAAGACATTTGATGTGTTTAAATTAAATCATTTGCTCAAATTGTATATAATTATAAAGAGAAAATTATTCAAACACATTTCAATTTTTAAAGAGAAGAATCATAATCTGCGCATCAAGAAAATCATTAGAACACACTTTTATTTCTAAATTGAAAGAATTTGAATCTACATTAGTTGTATAAAGGCCACTCAAATGCTAGTGTTTGCTCTCATTGATATCATTCCTTGTTAACTCTACTTGACAAGGGATTTAACCTAGAAGAACAAGTTCCCTATTGATTTGATAGTCTTAAAGGTGTTTCAGTAACACCATCTTGACTACATTCCATTACCAAAGGAGTGATTATAGGCATATTTACTAAAGCAACATTCTGCAAGATCATTATAAAACAATTCAATTATATGCTTTAGATTGATTTTTTATGAATGGGAATTGAACCATAAAGAGTTCTAAGATGACACAAACTCAATGCATTCATTATATTGAGGGAAATTCAGTTTTGCATTATGGAAAATAGATTTCACATACCATCAACGACATTATTCCATCATTGATTTAGAGCCAAGTTTCATATCCCCGCATTTAATTATTACATTTATTACTATTCATGTATTACTATTCATTGATTTATCTAGGTTAATGTATGTTGATTGATAGCATTTATTTATGTAAAGTAATTTATTTGTTTACAATTATTGGTGAACTTACATTCTTACATGTAAACTAAAATTTAACCCTGGGGATTTACCTCTTTTCCTAGTTATGTTTTTTATATTTGGTCTATTTTATGATTATTTACCTTGTATTTTAGATCTAATTAGACTTTCATTTTTTCATCTAGGATTTAGGATTCATTGTGTTGCTTTGTTTTCATCTACCCTTCCCATCCTTAATTTGATACTCAAATTTTCATTTTTATCTTTGATTTAATTATGAATTTATCATCTTATTTTGAATTTGTCTGGGTTTCAATTCATGTTGTTTTACCTTTTCTTATCATACTTTGATTAGGGTTTAGTCATACATAACTTGGCATGTACCTTTGATTCCACCCACCTACTCTTGGATCGTCCATCATTATGACTATTCCTATATTATTTTTTCCTTGGTTGATATTCAAATATACATTTTGATTTTTTTATATGTGTCTATCTTTTATAATCCATCATCCAAGTCCATCCATGATACTCATCTTGTGGATGAGGATGCAATTTCCATGTAGGTATTATTTTATTTCATATTAGTTTTTCTTTCATGAATTGGTTAGTGCTCTTTCCTTTTAGACGTACTATTGGTTAGTGCTCTTTCCTTTTAGACGTACTTACTTCAACAGTCCATGAATCTCATGTTGATCCTATTCTCTTATGGCTTGTGATAGTGATTCACATAACTAGTGAGGATTTACCATCCATTAGTGATACATCTAGTGTGATGATTTCCATTTAGGTTACACATTCACCTATGTTTGAAATTGTTATAAAATTTGATGTTACTTCTCTTATATGTCATGATGGCCACATGTTTATAGATTCATTTACTTTCAAATAATTACCTTTATTATACGTATTATGTTCCTTGATGATCATTTTTTTAAATCTCATGTTGACCCTATAGAGGTTCATGATATAATGTCACCTTACATGATGATAGCATACACCTTGATTTTATTGTTGACACTTTATATAAAAAATATTTATTATGACTCTTTTCATTACCTTGTTGCCTTTTGTGTTGATAATCAATCTAGGATATCTTGAATAGGCACCTTGTTTGAGTATTATCAAGCTCCTATTTTGTGTTAATGGTGACCTAGTTTATTGAGGCTTGTACATACAAGCTCAAGTCTTTATTTTGGCTCAAGCATTTTTGCAATCAAGCAACACCTATATACAAGTTATAGGGCATTGTGTGATGAGTTGTGTCAATTATGATGTTACCACATTATGGAATGAGATGGTTCATGTTAGTAGTAATGCAGTATCCAATATTTGTGATGTGACACAAGGTAGCTTGACATGTACTTGTGATATTAAGCTAGGGTTTTTTATTTACTTTGTGTGAAAATCAACTTGATTTTAATATGGAGTATGAGAGGTTTTCTTGTAAAAAAAAATGTGATGAGGTTATGGGATAGACTACATTGCATTTTTTTGATAACTTATTGTTCCACGTTGAGGAATGCACTAAACCTAAGCAAGTATGGGATAAATACAAAGATTTTTTTGGTATAGTTAGTGAATTTCAAGCTTTACAAATAGAGCCATTATTTTCATCTCATCGAGCTTGATACTTTTCCTTCTAATGTGAATTATTTGGTTAATTTCAAATAGTTGGTATCTCAAGTGAGAAAGATAAGTCTAATAAGGAATCTATATTCTTCATTTTTAAAAGAACTTTTTTTGTTTATTCTATTTCCTTTTATTTCATCATGGATTTCATAAGTGAAGCATTTAACATGGATAATTTTGTGACATTTTATGATTGTTTGAATAGAGAGCAAGCTAAGCTTATCTAGTTAGATGCACTTCCTAAGAGTTAGGCATTGATAACCTAATAACCCAAAGGAAAAGGCAAGAAAACAAAAATTAAGACAGAATCTAATGATCCTCCCCCCTCTTCCAAAAAGGATATTAAACCTAAGAAAGATAAAATTTCATGTGCATATTACAAAAAATAAGGACATGATGAGCATAGTTGTTACAAAAAATGGATATATGAGTCGAATCACCTTTTCCAAAAGAACAATATTTCATTCCATCTAGAAATTATTTTTGGTTCTTCCTCATCTTCTACACCATAATCATCTAAATAGTCCAATTGGGTTAACTAATAGGTCATATATTATGAAAAGTAAAGGCTTTATTGCAATCTACAAGTCTTGAGTCAAGGAGATGGCTTCTTGATTTTTGAGCTTCACACCATATGGATTCATCATAAGGTATGTTCTTTCCATTTGACTCTTGGACTTTACCACACATTTTTATGGGAAAAAACACACATATGTATGCGGAAAATATCTATTAACATGGGAGAAGACACATTTAATGATGTGCATTGTATTTTATTTTTGTCATCCAATCTTCTTTCTATACATGATATTGCACATAGTGGAGCAAGGAAGATAATTGAGTTCATGCTTGATCCTATTATCATTGGAGACTTGGAGAGTAGATATAGAATTGTTGTTGGGATGGTTGATCATTAATTTCGCTTGTACACGGGTATTCATATTTTTTCTCTTGATGATGATGTGGTTCCTTTGATTGGTATTCACACTCATGCATCTAGTGAGACTCATATTTCTAAGAAGTTTTTTCACTTGAACATTGGTGTTTTTAAGACTTATGTTGAGTGTCCATCTCTTCCACCTAGGTGTTGCCACAATAATGGGTTATACTTTTTTGGGATATCTTTATTTTTTCCTGAAATCACATATTTTTGGAAAATATAATGATATAATCCTTTAAAGGTTCCATTTAAATGATTATAATTCAATATTATTTGATCAAACCTCCTTGGATAGAACCCTGTTAATTTTAAACCATGCCTATAATTGAGTCTCCTCTACACCTATCAAAATGCTAATAAAAAACCACTTTTGATTTACCTTTTGGGCGATCAAATAAATTCATTTAAAATTTATGTTTTTTTAATTATGTAGCCCTTATTATAAGCTTCCCAAAAAGTATAATTTTAAATATATTTAATTTGATTATTATATTTATTTTTTCTTTCTTGTGAATGTAGGTTTTTCAATGAACATCAAGTTCTTTGTTTCACTCATACAAAAAAATAGGAAAATAGAGAAAAAAAATTCTAAAAAATACATGTGCATTAGGTATTGATGTCCTTATTCCAGCAAAAAAAGAATAAGTTAATTCAAATGGATACAAAAAATGTTATGCGGTCTAAAGTATGCCTTTGTCCAAATTATAATTACTCTGAATTTGAAAATTAATTAAAAAAACTACATGTACAACAAAGAATTATGAAAAAATATCCATGCACTAGATATTGATGTGACAAATCGATATTTTAAAAATTAGAATTGTATCCTTTCTATAAAAATATTTATGTGGTCCAAAGTAAACATCACTTTTTAAAAATTTTGTTTAGTAGAAAAAATAAGTTATTAAAAATTACATAAAAGAATTCACAATTTATTTTTTAATTTCAAAAAATATATATAATTATAATATACACACAAAATCTCACAAATCACTAAATTGATTCATCTTCAAATTCTTAATGGTTTAGCTACTATAGGTGTAAGAAAGTGAAGATCTAGTGACAAATGTTGATTTCAATATCAACTTTGGCCAAAATGTGTATTTTAGATTTGTTTTTTGAGTCTCATTTTATAGATTTGGAGGACAAACTTGAGGATATCCACTTCCATTTTTATGATAGTTACAATTTTTGTATCACATCATCATTGTATTTGGAGATTATTTTTCATGAACTTTCACATGGTCTTGATTTGTCATCTTATTTGATTGGAGGAGCACTTGATTTTCTTGTGGTATACTCTAGCATGGAAACATTCAAGCAATTTCTAAAGACATGCATTACATGATACTTATTCCCTCATATCTCTTCTTAGATTTTGAGTTTCTTCCACATACATTGTTCAACTCGTTACTTCCTAAGGGGGGAATGTTGCTTGTTGATGTTAGAAACTTCTCATTATTCATGTTTTTGCATTTTCCATTAGCGTAGGGGCTATTTCATGATAGGGGGATCTATAGTCTCTCTCTTTCTCTGCTATGAGGGGAAATAAATTGTATATTTTTTATGGTCATAATCCTTGGGAGTCATGTTGAGTCCTTAATCACTTGTATATATATTTTTCTTAAATTCTATTTTTTGGAGAGGGGTTTCTTTCATGTAGGTTTCTCTCCTTTACTCTATTTGTGAGAGACATTTTGTACATGTGTACCTAACATGGCTTAGTAGTCAAAACCCATCATTTAAATGCATCTTTGTATTCTTGTATTTGTTTTCTTCCCTAATTTGCACTTGAGGGGGTGTTAGTGTGAACAAAGATATAATCTAACTAGTTCACATCTTATTTCCTATTTACACTTATTAGTTAAGCTTACATAAGATTCACTTAGGAACCTTATCTCTTTTTATTTTATGTCATATGATTGTGAAACATGTCATAATATGATGCTCACTTATCCTCTCACCTTGACTATATAAGCAAGGCCTCATATATATTATGTAGAATCATTGAGTCATTTGATAATTGTACTATTATCACATTCATAATAACATGTTCTCTTGCTACTCCCTTATGAAAATCCATCTTTAGTTTTTTAGGTGATTTTGGAAGCTTGAGTTCCTATGTGACTCTTACAATGGTTGAATCAAGTTATGAATGTGCATGTATTGAGGAATTGTGCCTACATGGAATATTCATATTGGTTGTAACTTGTTTCGTGAGTTGGTTGCTTACCATTTTGATGTTTTGTTGATATCCATTGTCATTGATTTGAGGATTAATTAGGAAATTATTGATAAACTCATAAGCTTAACCTATTCCTGTAAGGTGCTTAAAGGATGTTTGAAGGAGTTGTGGCATATTCCTATTGGATATATGCTATATATATACTACACTTCCTCTAGTTTGGGTCCTTCATTGATATATCTATGTCAATTACCTTGATGGCCATCAATTTGGATTGTTGATACTACTTAACACTCAATGATTTGTAATTATTATATGGGACTATAATTAACTTCATTTGATTATCTTTTAGGAATTTGGTTGTTTCTTTGAGAGGACAAATGTGAAATTGGGATATTGGTCTTGAAAAATAATGAGAGTGCTCTATTAGATCTACTAGTTCTTGGTGAAAAAAGGGCTTGGTTGGAAAATGAATTAAATAGAAGCATAGGACTTTCTCATTGGTTATGGCACTTTGGTCATGCAATCAAAAAGTGATTTAGCAGCTTTCTAATGTATTGACAACATTGATCTTGAAGGCAAATGGTTCTAAACTATTGATTGCTATAAGCATTAAATGACTAATATAATGTGTAACATGGTTGGAATAAAGGAATAAAAATGGACATGTGGCATGTTTTGATTGATAGTGAATTTGGCTAGGTATGAAGAAAATATTTTATTAAGCCTCCCAATAGCAAGGGATTGTTGATCCAAATGGATGGATAAGTGGAGTAGTTGATTTAGGCCATGTTCAAAACATTTAAACCAACAAAATTGATGACTCAATTTTGAAGAAAATAACAACAAATACAAGGGTTTTGTTGGAGGAAGGGTTAAATTGCAAGTTGAGTTGAGGAGGTGAAAGCATTAAATTATCAACTAGTGAGGGACTTCATGTGTATGGCCAAATTCATTTGAGTACTTGATTAACTACAAATGGAGTTGTGATTTTATCATTTTGATCTTGATTGAAGAAATGTAGCTAAGTTATTGAATATCAGATATTGCCTTTATTGATTGTGTAAATAAAAATATAAAGGACTTGCTTGAGTATGGGATACTTTGTCACAATTAATGGGCACTTGCAAATTATTGAAATTAGGTTGTGGCAGACACCATGCATGCACATTTGGAGAAGACATTAATCCATGTTCTTCTAAATAATCTAATGTGAAAGTTTCTTGTCATGTGCAGAGGTATGTTAAAAATGGCAATGGTGGTCCTCTAGGCATTACTTTTATTCTCCAATACTTGATTGAATTTAGTTTCTAGCTTGTAATGAAATTTTGCAGTTCTTTCCCTACCTGTGTGAGTAGGAAAACATATAATGCATGACAAGGATAACTTTAAGAACCCCCCCCCCCCCCCTCGACGAAGGTGTAAAATCCTTGCGAATCTTGTATACTTCTCGGAAAAAAATATTAATTTTATTGGCAATTTTTTTATTTTTCGAGAAAAATATAATCTCAATCAACGAAAATTTTGTAATTGCAAGAAGTTTGTAGAAAATCCTGGTGAATTACTATTTTTTAAAACCAATAAAATATTTTCATTAGCGATTAAAACCTATTTTCAAACCAATAAAATATTTCTATTGGAAAATTAAACATGTTTTTAAACCAACAAAATATTTCTATTCATGAATTAAACTTGTACTCAAACAAATAAAATATTTTTGTTGGTGATTCAAAAATGTTTTCAAACTAAAAAAATATTTTCATTGGTGAATTAAACCTATTTTCAAATGAATAAAAAAAAACATTGGCCCGAATTAAACATAATCTCAAACAAATAAAAAAATTCATTCGCGAAATAAACTAGTATGCCAATAATAAATCATAGCATGGGTGGCAAAAATATCAAATGCTACATGATCTATTGTTCTATTCCAAGAAAAATTTTCCACACATCCAAATTCCTTCATAAAGTGTATGGAATGGGGACAAGTGTCAACATATCCATTATGTCTAAAGCCAAATCTCAATGCAAATCAATATAACCCATGACTGTTCAATGAATTTTTGATGGATGATTGTAGTTACATTCTGGAAGCAAATGTATGAAGCATTAGACTTGTGAATTCAAACCTCTAGAATAACACTACAACCATTAGATTTTCAAAAATCAATGGTTGTCATTTTATTACTTATTAAATCACTTAAAGTCATGACACCCAAAATAATATTTTATCATTGACTAGCTACTGGTAATTGAAATTCGCTTAAGTTATGACTTAAGCCTTTGGAGTCATTGTGGTGATCGGCCTGTCAACCTAGGTGATTACTAGCTCCATGGAGTATCAAATTCAGGTGACAAATATTTTCTCAAGAAAATCAATGGTTAAGATCGGCGATTAACAATTGGGCGGCTCTCGCGTGCTTGCACTGCTAAGAAGGTGATGTCATTAGTTTTCTGCGGTAATGCGGGATTGGGACATATGTCCTTGGTGGCACCAAACTTTAGCTCATGGTTAATGGTCTAAAAGGAATCAATAGTTACCACTAAGTTCATCAAATATAAATGGTTATCACAAGATGGACAACTATAGTTTCATTCTGAAAGCAAATGTCTGAAGCACTAGACTTATGAATTCAAACCTCTGAAATAATTCTAGAACTGTTAGATGTTAAAATATCAATGGTTGATGTTTTATTATTTTTAAATCACTTAAATTCATGACTCATTTTTTTCAAAGAAATATTGTCACATCGAGTGGTGAACTAAATATTCGTGTTGAGTATTTGATGTCATTGTCTTCATTCTAACTTCTATATATACTTCACCATCTTGATGTGCTTCATATCATTTATAATATATTTGGCTTTGCTTTCTTTCTTCTCTATTCTCAATTTATATGTGAAATTATGGAGTCCTCATGGCACATCATGCTGCCCAAATGTTTTTGGGAGAAAAGAAGCAATGATGCCTACAATAGATGAAAGTTGGGAATGGTTTTTACTATTCCCTGTGTGTAGGTTGAGGATGCTATAAGAATAATTGTGGATAGGGAATGGCTTCATAACAACCCTCGTGCTCTATTTTCTAAGGTATATTTTTCTTTCTTGTTCAATTGTATGGACATTTTGTTAGATAAACATTTGGTGAAGATGTTGGCAATATGTTATTTGCACCCTTTCATTTACTCTCTTTCTTCGTTGGAGTTGGCACTTGAGCTTTACAATTTTCAAATTGGGTTAAAGGTTGTTGGTGGAATCTTCCACAAACTTGAACTAGCTACTTCTACAGTGCAAGCTCTTGTAGTGGTTAATATGAGGTGTGGTCTGGTGTGTGATACAACCAATGGATCATTGCAGAGTCTAGAGTTTTAGAGGAAGGATTTGGGTGATTCCATTTTCTTCTCTGATGTTACTTTATTCGATTTTATTCACATCCTTCTCAAACACTCGGTTGATGGCCTCTGCTATTGTTACATAATTTTGTAGTAATGAATTGTGTCCATATTTTATTGTACAACTCTTGTAATATGTATTTCATGATTGGTTTTTTTGTCACGGTTAGTAGATTTTTTGCCAGGCTGGCTATGTACTTCATGGCTACTTAAATTAAAATACTTTTCATGGATCAATTCTTTTAAATCCTTTTTTATTTGTTCAATATAAAAATGTGGCTTTTAATTTTGAAAAGATATTTACATTTTTTATATGATTCATGTTCAACATATAGTTATGATCATAAGTGAGCAAAATTTATTGTGACTTATTATTGGACATTGATAATGATTAATCTACAACAAGCTATTTAATTCTCTCTTTTCAATGCCTCAAAGTACTCCACCTTTCATTTAATTCTCAATCTTTTAATTTATTTTTGCATATCCTCTATATAGTCTTTCATTGAAGAAAATGTGGTTGTGATACTATGGATCAATGCCATATGTACTTGGGAAATCTTTAAAAGATTCAAAATTAGGTTGCTCTTCTAATCTGAAGTGACCGAAATGTTTGATTTGATAACTTGATATTGAAAATGGTAAAAAGTATGGCACATGGCACATGCTTTCTTTTTATCAATTTTTGCATATCCGTCATATTGTCTTTCTTTGAAGAAAATGTGGTTGAGGTACCACATGGATTAATGCCATACTGTACATTTGAAGTGATTGATTGGATAGCTTGATGTTGAAAACTGCACAATGTACTATAGATGATGATGTCATTAATCCAATGATCAATTGA
Source organism: Sequoia sempervirens (assembly GCA_007258455.2). Classification (NCBI taxonomy): domain Eukaryota; kingdom Viridiplantae; phylum Streptophyta; class Pinopsida; order Cupressales; family Cupressaceae; genus Sequoia; species Sequoia sempervirens. Next base: position 54,744 of record VDFB02189754.1, read on the forward strand.
AACAAGATTTGTAATGATTTCATATTGTTTGAGTGGCAATTTTGGCAGCTTGTCAGCTTGAGGTACAGTTTGCATGTAACCAGACGTCAATCAAAATAAACATTGTAAATGTAAGACTTAAGTTACATGATTAAATTAGTTTTTTGGTTTGTGTGATTATCATTATACCCAATCTCACACGATTCAAGAGTAAACAAGGATCATGATAGTAGTGGTACTGATAATGAGCACAACTGAAATCATTCATAGAAGGCTAAAGGCTTTACTATTGAGTGCAATGTTCTAAATTTTCATAATGGTTTTCATTTACCAAGGTTAATAAGGAAGAAGATGATGTGGTATTATTTGGGATACTCTAAATTCTCATGCCTCCAGTTATATAGTTACAGAGTGAAAGACCAATTTGCTTCAAGTTTAGAATGGGTGGAATTGGAAAGAATTTGATTTGGTTCACCTGACTTCTGAGACAAGTTTTGAACCAAGATGAGAAGTTGTAATGGAGATAAGTGCTTTCATAGAGAGTACGCCCACATAATTATTTTATTCTTGTTTGCATTCAAAGCCAACGACTTCTCATGCTCCATTTTGATAGAGGTCCTCGAAGAGGAACTGTGGACTTTCAAACTCATTATGTGTTATCCAAATGCATGGAAGGTACATGCAGAAGGTGGTAGAAAAATTACTACCCCTCATCTTCTACATGACTTTAGTTCTCAAACAGGATAGGTACAGTTTTCATCTTCACAGCTCCCATTTCCCCATCATGGTAGGCAAGCCCTATGGATTTTCAAAGTCATTTTTTTAATAGTATGGTCTAGATCCCATAGCCACCACTACCAGCTTGGAATAAATTGTGTCATTTTGGGTTGTTCTCTTGGAGCAAATTGAGCATATTATAAATGCAGAACCATATTTGAGATACCAAGATCCAAACCATGGTTAGCAAGCCTTGTGGTTTGAGAATATGGTTTGTATCAAGTCACCAGCAGTAGAAGAACCTAGTGGCCCAACAGCTTGGAATCATTTATGTCTGATGTAAAGTGACATGTGTCATTTATACAAAACAAAAGCTTGCATGCTTTGCTCATCTTTAAAAAGATATGTAATAATGTAACATTGTAATTCAGTGGTAATAAAATAAATGGTTGTGTTATTCTTCGGTATTCATTTACAGTAAAGAATTATTTTGTGTTTACAATTTCTATTCAAATTATACAAGTAATGTAAATGGAATGAAATATTTAATAAACTTAGAAAAATAAGATTTTTTTCCTTTAAGAGATTAAGTATTATCTATTCATGAAATATTTGCATGTAGATTTAAAATATAAAGCAATACAAATGAAAAAATAAAGTTTCCATCAAATTGACAAAATACACTAAAAACACTAAAAGTTGTCACTCTTGCTAGGGTTTGTCAAAAATTTATTGATTTCTAATTTGTCGTTGACCTACTCCCCCAATTCTTGATATCATTAGTCATTTTATTAAGTCCTTTGCAACATTAAGTTATCGGCCCCTTGGCCTTGATGTCAATCAATTTCTTGCTTTTAAAGGGATTTCACAAGTTTGTAGGATGCTTCAAGTAGATCTATATGTGACTTACAGAACCATAGAATGGACATGTGGGCTCATCTCAATGACTCCATGAGGATTGTCTGTCTTAGTGCCACTACTAAAGTTTAAAACAACTTTAAAACACATGTTTATTGTTTATATCATAAATTACTCGATCATTTTATGAACATTTAATGGATGGTCGTAGTTGCATTCCAGAATGAAATGCACAAAGCACTAGGAAAGGCAAACTCAAACCTTTGGAATCACCTTATTATCATTAGATTTACAAAGATCAACGGTTGAGAATTTTTTTGAGAATTTATTTATAAGTGTCATTATGGAAATGTAATGTACTAATTGTGTAGTCTGATGACAAAACATTGGTGTTTCATTCACTTTATTATTCAAAAAAAAAGTGAACTTTCTAGTACTAAGTGAATTTATTTTTAAGTGAGAGATTCAGCACATAGGAAGATTCATATTTCTCATTGGAGTGCACCAAGGATAGTCTAGGTTCCACAAAACCAATCCACACCTGTCAGTATTAATCTTTTCAAGAATCAAAATTCGAGTAAGTGAAAGACAAAATTCCTATGGTTACGTTTCATTGTTTCTTAAAATATTATTTTGTCAAAATTTAAAGTTCGGTTTTAGGTTTGAGAGACTTAAGAAAAATTAAGGACTAAGAGGGAATTCAAAATTTCACATTGTACAAGTATATCTACCACCACTAGTAGAGCAAAATAGAATAAAAAAATACATTATGTCGGATTACTTAAAACCCTAGGTTTCATTGATCAATACCATGATATTTATGATCTTAAAATCCATGGTAGGCTTACCTCAAAACTTAGATTTTCATTTGAGAATAAGGATGCAAACTAAATGAAAAACAATAGTTTCAATGCACCATGGGTAAGTGGATTAGGGTGCATGATGTTACATGATGTTTTCCCTTGCCCAGAATTTATCACGATTTGTGCCCACAATTATGATGATAACAAAAGAGAAATTGTTAATAAAGATAGCAACTAAGATTTTTTATCCATTAATGCAAAAGAACCTAGAAAAATTTTGGGGTTTACACACAAATAATTTGGAAACGTCCACATTGAACTAGAAAAGCTTGCTAGTGATTATGAAGCAGTGGATGAAAGGGAGAAAAATTCTTTCCTAAATAAAATAGTTCAGGATAACATACAAGTTAGAAACAAATTGGAAGGTAATCATAAGCCTCTTTATTATTTTGAATCTTTAAACCATGGGTTCAAGATACTATTTCCATGCTAGTATTTTGCCTCAGACTAGATAGCAATTGGGAAGTGGGTGTTGGAGTTAAAATGACACTGAGAGGGGGGGTGAATCAGCGTCTTAATAGATTTGACCAATTTTCACATATTCAAAAGCATAGCTCAGATTTGATCTCAATATTATTCTAATTAATGCATTCATGAGTTGAATGTAATCATTCATAAACAGAATTGAGAAAAGTAATAAACCCAACAGTGAACTGAAATAACAACACAGAAAAGCAAAGAGAACTCAAAAGAACAAGGAGACTCAAGATTTTACCGAGTGGAAAACCCTCCTGGGGTATAAAAACCACTCCCTAAATGCCTTCCAGGCTTAATCTTTTAAACAAAAGTTCACAATGCCTTATAGGCTAATTTTTGAGCACCCACTCAAGGAGCACCAACCCCTCATTTAGAGATATCTATCTCAAGGAGTACCAACCCCTCAAATTATACATTTGAACAATAAAAAAATATCAAAGGATCTCTTTGTTTTCCTCATCTACCTAATACATTTTTGATACAGCCAATAGAACAATATTCCCAGATTACAATCAGAGAGTGTTTTACAGTTTTCAACACTAGTATTTATTTACATTTCAAGTATGTTTGTTATGAAGAAATCTTCAAAAAGAGTTTTTCACAAGATTCTTAAATTCTCTTGCAGATTTTTGAATATAAAGTAGAATAATGACAGACTGTATATGATAGTAAAAAAATCAATAGTAACGCTTATCTAGAGAGCTGCAAATCATCCATTATTTCAAAAATGCAACTTCTCAAAAAGGAAACTCAATGAATATTCTTCCATGTAATGGTTCTGAGATTCAATGCCAATCCATGATGTCAGCCTACAACTATATTTTGAAATTTCCATGACGGCCACAAAGTTTGAGACATCGTTAACCATTCGCTGAGACATCAGCAAGTCTCTCACCGAGATCTCCTTTAGTTTCATTCACTATCGCTATAGCTTTTTGATATCGAAGAGACATCTTGTAGACAGGTCTTTGTTTTACCGAAAGTCATTCTGAGTCGCTATGACATCCTGTTGTCGAGGAGACGTTATGTAGATTACATTAAGTTTCACCGAAAGACTTTATCCCTTATGTGTTGCTATGACATTATGATTATCTCGCCGATGCATCCTTCTACCTTATGAGAGTCGCTATAGCATATTGTCATCGGGGAGACCTCCCGTAGATTATATTGTGTCATACCGAAACAACCCGAACACACCTTAGATCGTCGAGACATTATCAACCTCTCACCGAAAGCCATTCTTTTGACTTTATCACCAAGACTTGATGGGTTCGCTGAGACTCTACATCGAAACTCATGAGACTTACAAAAATCCCACGTGATCATTCCTGTTCGCCGAAACAACTTAATGCTTATGCCAACAAGGTCTATATGTATTCCATCGGTGAGACCCACAGGGTTCGCTATGACATTATACCAAAGAAAAAACTTTTGCCAATAAGACCTTTTTGTGCACGGTCGGTGAGACAAAACAATTTCAATGTGACCCTTCACCAAAGCCTTAAACTCATGCCAATGTGTTTCCATTTAATCTCCGATCGGTGTGACATACCAATTTCACTGTGACCACATACCGATGGTATTACTCCTGCCGAAATAGATCACTTACAATTGCCGAAACAAAAGAGAAGTCCTGCCAAAAGCTGCCTGTGAAATTTCATGTGTAATGTCAGCGAGACCGAAGGTCACTCGCTGAGACCTTACGCTGAAAACCCTAACTCTTACCAATGTATCTTCCTGCCACCGGTCGATGTGACAAGTCAAACTCACTAAGACACAATGCCGATGAACCACCTCATGTATTAGTCGGTGAGACCTATTGAAATCACTAAGACCTCAGCCCGATGGCCAAACTCATGTTGATATGCCTATCCAAACACGGGTCGGTAAGACATGATGTATTCGATGAAACATTACACTGAAGATGATTTCCTTTTCCTTCAATCGATGAGACAATGAGTATGTTATGCCGATAGATACACAAAGGTGAATTTTGACATCAAGGACAAACCAAACAGATCACAACTGAGAACCAACAAACTCCCCCTTTGTCCTTGATGGAAAAACACAAATGATTCTCCCCCTTTTTGCCTCAATGACAAAGGATAGAAGAGAAGAATGTGCAATGCCAGGAAACACAACTGAGAAGCCAACCAAATACCATAAGAACTGGCTATAAATAGAGAAATAGTGCAGCAACCAAGATAGTAGGAGAGCTATAAGTGAAACAAAATATAGAACATGCTCCCCCTAAGCTGAAGCTTGGTGAATTAGAGAAGTAACGATTGAGAGATAACTCCCAATCGAAGTCTCAGCCTTTCAAATAACTCTTTTGCTAAGGGCTTAGTAAAAATATCAGCCACCTGGTCTTGTGATCCAAAAAAATGTAAACATACTTCATTAGCCAGAACCTTTTCTCGCAGAAAATAAAACTTGATAGAAATATGTTTAGTTCGAGAGTGCATAACAGGATTTTTTGAGATGTTTATCACACTTGTGTTATCATAGAGAATAGAAACAGGTTTAGGAACTTCAATACCCATATCAGATAGATTTTGACTCATCCAAAGAACTTAAGTATAGCATGAAGTGGCAGCAATGTATCCTGCTTCAGTAGTGGAAAGAGAAACAGACTCTTGTTTATTGCTATGCCAAGCCACCAAACGATCACCAAGAAAGAATGCAACACCATTGGTGCTTTTCCTATCATCCAAACAACCAGCCCAGTTAGCATCAGTATAAGCAATCAAAGAGAAATCATTTCTTCTAGGATACCAAAGACCATAATCAAGAGTTCCCTTAATGTATTTAAAAATTCTTTTAACAGCAATGACATGGGATTCTTTAGGTGATGCCTGAAACTGTGCAACAATGTAAACTGCCTGCATAATGTCAGGTCTAGAGGTAGTTAAATATAACATGCTGCCAATCATTGATCTATATTCAGTTTGATTTGTATCAGGGGAATCGTCAACCTTAGTAAGTTTGCATCCAGTAATCATTGGAGTGCTAACTAGATGGCATTCATCCATCTAAAATTTCTTAAGCATCTCTCTAGCATACTTGGTTTGATAAAGAAATATTCCATTTTCATGTTGAGAGATTTGAAGACCCAAGAAGAAATTTAATTCTCCTAATAATGACATTTCAAATTCAGATTCCATTAGTTGAGAGAATTTTTTACTCAATGTAACATTGTTGCAGCCAAAGATAGTGTCATCAATGTATATTTCAACAACCAAAATATTAGAACCTTCAGTATTAACATAAAGATTGCTATCTACACCTCCTCTAACAAAACCATTTGAAAGCAAATGACTGTCCAGCCTAGAGTACCAAGCTCTAAGTGCTTGTTTTAAGCCATAGAGGGCCTTTTTCAATCTGTAAACATGATCAGGCTTATCTTTGCACATAAATCCTTTAGGTTGTTCAACATAGACCTCTTCATCTAAATAGCCATTTAAAAAAGCATTTTTGACATCCATTTGATAAACAGTAAAGTCTTTATAAACAGAATAAGCCAAGAATATTTTGATAGATTCTAATCTAGCAACAGGTGCAAAGGTTTCACCAAAATCAATACCTTCTTGTTGAGCATAGCCTTTGCAGACAAATCTTGCTTTGTTGTGAATAACATTACCATTTTCATCAAGCTTGTTTCTGTATATCCATTTTCCTCCAATGACATTCTTGTCATCTGGTCTTGGGACTAACTCCCAAGTGTGATTTTTCTCAATTTGATCAATTTCTTCCTGCATAGCATTAAGCTAACATGAGTCTGTGAGAGCTTCATTAAAAATTTTAGGCTCAAACTAAGTAACTAGACAGAAAGCTATTTGTGCCTTTTCATCATATTCTACAACCTTCTTCTAGTTTGAACTCCTGCATTTTTATCCCCAATAATCTGATCTTTGGGGTGATATTTAGCTAGAGCTTTTTATGCAACCCTTTCAGGACTTTCTGTTTCATTTCTAGGGCTTGCTAAATCAGTATTAGGCTTTGCTGTTTCAGCTCCTTCTGAAATTATTTCTAGTTCAAGTTCTTCTTCCTCATTATCCTGCAAAGATTCAACATACAAATGTGGTCTTTCATCAAATTTTACATTAACAACTTCAACAATGTTATTAAGCCTTTTGTTAAGGCATTTATAAGCTTTGTTGTGAGTTGAGTATCCCAAAAAGATACCCTCATCACTCTTTGATTGAAATATCTCAAGGTTATCATCATCTTTCTTGATAAAACACTTACTTCCAAAAATTTTGAAGTGTTTGACAGAAGTAGTTTTTCCATACCAAAGTTCATAAGGAGTGTGTTTAGTTGTCACCCTAAGCTGCACTCTATTCAAAATGTATACAAATGTATGAACAACTTCTTTCCAATACATATCAAACAACTTAGCTTCATCTAGCATGGTTCTAGCCATTTCTTTTACAGTTCTATTCTTATGTTCAACTACCCCGTTTTGTTGAGGTGTTTTTGTTGCAACATACTATCTTTCAATGCCATGTTGTTGAGAGTAATCAATAAACTCTTGAGAAGTGATCTCACCTCCTTTGTCAGATTGCAGACATTTAAGCTTCAAATCAGATTCCTTCTCAACCATTTTACGAAAGATTTTAAACCTTTCAAATGCTTCTAATTTATGCTGAAGAAATGTGACCCAAACCATTCTAGTATAATCATCCACAAACAGCATAAAGTACCTTTCACCATTAATAGACCTTGTTCTGGTTGGTCCACATAAATCAATATGCACAAGCTATAAATGTTTTGAAGAAGAATGTTCTTTTGTTTTGAAGCTGATTTTAGTTTGTTTACCACTAGACATTCTTTGCACACGAAATTTTTTGGCTTGCTAAGAACTGGTAGACCTCTAACATTCTGATTTTTACTGATTCTAACCAGATTTTCAAAGTTTATGTGTCCTAATCTTTTATGCCATAACCAATTCTCTTCAATTTGGCCCATTAGACACATACCTTGATTAATGTCATTGCTTGATGTGTCAAGAAGATTGTACACATTTCCTTTAGTCCTCCTTCCAGCTGCAATAGCCTTTCCAAGCTTGTTCTTAATCTCACATCCCTGCGAAGTAAAAAGAACATGATAACCACTATCACATATTTGACTCACACTTAGAAGATTGTGCTTGAGACCTTCCACATAGTACACATTATAGATAGGAGTGTCTTCATTCAAAAGGAGTGAACCTCTACCTTTAATTTGAATACTAGAGTTATCACCAAACTTAACATATCCACCTACATAATCTTCAAGATTTATAAACTTATCCTTGTCGCCAGTCATATGATTAGAACATCCATTGTCCAGGACCCATAAGTCAATTTTCTTAGAATGAAAATTAGTTTGAACCAACATAGTTTGTTCAATGTTGTTAACAGTCTTAGGTTTCCAAACCTTTTTAATTTTATGTTGTTTCGATTGCAGATCAACTCTGTATTGTTTGACAGAATATCCCAAAGTATTGCATTTAAAACATCTGATCTGTCTAACAAAACCATGGTGTTGCCTAAGACCAAACCTGGGTATTCTAGGATTCATAAGCCTACAAGTGCTCACCTTATGGCCAAATTTGTTGCAGAAAAAACAATAACCATAGAAGAAAGGATTGACTTTGTATGAAGATCTATTACCTCTTAAAGACTGAACATGATCCTTACCAAATTCTAAGTGATTTGAACCTGAACCTTTGACTTCAGAAGAGGGGTTTTGTTTTGCATGGTCAATTGAGCATTCACCCTTTTCAAAACCAACACCAGTTTTATCTTTGTACATCTTCTGCTTGCTGAGCATCTCATTCAGTTTTAGAGTGCTTTCATATTTTTTAATTTCCTTCCTAAGAAAGACTACTTCTTGTTCTAGTTTTTGAATTTCATGATCTTTGTAGCTTACAGTCTCTCGAAGGCAGACTTCAACTCTTTTAGCTTCTTCAAGCTGAGTTTTCAGAGATATCATTTCTTGATCTAGTTTTTGTTCTTGAGTAAGAACATATTTTTTGAGTTTTCTGACCTCTTGTAAAGCACATATTAGCTCACTTTCAAGATCTACTACACCTTCTTCAATGTCAAAGGTGTTAGAATCATTTTTCTGAGTAATTTCAGCTATGAACAGACTTTCATCTTCATTATTTCAAAAACGCAACTGCTCAAAATCATCCATTATTTCAAAAATGCAACTGCTCAAAAAGGAAACTCAATGAATATTCTGCCATGTAACGGTTCTGAGATTTGATGCCAATCCATGATGTCGGCCTACAACTATATTTTGAAATTTCCATGACGGCCACAGAGTTTGAGACATCATTAGCCATTCGCTGAGACATCAGCAAGTCTCTCACTGAGATCTCCTTTAGTTTCATTCACTATCACTATAGCTTTTTGATATCGGAGAGACATCTTGTAGACAACTCTTTGTTTTACTGAAAGTCATTCTGAGTCACTGTGACATCCTGCTGTCGGGGAGACGTTATGTAGATTACATTAAGTTTCACTAAAAGACTTTATCCCTTGTGTGTCGCTGTGACATTATGATTATCTTGCCGATGCATCCTTCTACCTTATGAGAGTCACTATAGCATACCATCATCGGGGAGAGCTCCCGTAGATTATATTGTGTCATACCGAAACAACCCGAACACACCTTAGATTGCCGAGACATTATCAACCTCTCACTGAAAGCCATTCATTTGACTTTATTGCCAAGACTTGACAAGTTCGCTGAGACTCTACATCGAAACTCATGAGACTTAATGAAATCCCATGTGATTATTCCTATTCGCTGAGACAACTCAATGCTTATGCCGACAAGGTCCATATGTATTCCATCGGTGAGACCCACAGGGTTCGCTATGACATTATACCGAAGAAAAAAAATCTGATAAGACCTTTTTGTGCACAGTCGGTGAGACAAAACAATTTCGCTGTGACCCTTCACCGAAGCCTTAAACTCATGCCGATGTGTTTCCATTTAATCTCTAATCGGTGTGACATACCAATTTCACTGTGACCACATACCAACGGTATTACTCCTGCCGAAAGAGATCACTCACAGTCGCCGAAACAAAAGAGAAGCCCTACCGAAAGCTGCCTGTGAAAGTCCATGTGTAATGTCGGTGAGACCGAAGGTCACTCGCCGAGACCTTATGCCGAAAACCCTAACTCTTATCGATGTATCTTCCTGCCACCGGTCGATGTGACAAGTCAAACTCGCCAAAACACAATGCCAATGAAGATTTCTTATGCCGATGAACCACCTCATGTATTAGTCGGTGAGACCTATTGAAATCGCTAAGACCTCAGCCCAACAGCCAAACTCATGTGGATATTCCTATCCAAACACGAGTCGGTAAGACATGACATATTCGATGAAACATTACACCGAAGACAATTTCCTTTTCCTTCAATTGGTGAGACAATGAGTATGTTATGCCAATAGATACACAAAGGTGAATTTTGACATCAAGGACAAACCAAACAAATCACAACTGAGAACCAACAGTGGGTGCAAGCCTCCTTGAAATGGTATATAATATCCATTATGTTTTTCCACCTCAACCTGTCAAATATAAATTTATTGAGCACATTGTATAATCCATGCATGAATAATTTTTAATGATTAAAGGAGGTCCACACTCAAATTCCACTAAGACATTTAGGTACATGACCTTCTTGTGTTATTTTTTTCTATTCAAATTTAGTGAAATGTTTCAAACCAACAAGCTTCACATTTAGCCCAATACGAATGTTGAGGAAAATAAAATGTATCTTGTATATGATCGAACTAGTAAGATAAGGATGCATGATTCTTGAAGGAACTAAAATCATTTTGTACTAGACTACTTTTTGGCTCCATTGCATCAAGCAATTACAAATACTCCAATGCCTAGATTGCCCATGTCATGTAGAAATTGCATTCAACTCTAGGAAAAGAAATAGAATTGGTCGATTGGTACTTAATGGAAGAATATACTATTCTAAGATTTTATGGATCAAGAGTAGAGCCATACAAACTTCCAATACATGTGATTGAAAGGGTTTTTGCATTGGAATATGTAAGGTAGATGCAAAGTACTGATGAACTACACTTTTTCAATTAGTAGAAGAAGACCTTATTTCCTTCTTTACCTTTTTCATGTGGAGGGGTCACATTCAAGATAAAAGCATTTAAGCTGGTACATATTCTTTTGAAAAAATTTAGTTTTGATGTTGTTTGTCACTAGTAGTACATGATCCTTTTGACACCATTAAATCAATGGTTGTGGCCAATAGGAATGTTACCAATATAATTCAACATCAAAGTAAACCCTTGCTTAAAATTTTGAGAAACAAGGATTCTTGGGATGAGGTCAAAATATCAATGGAGGAAAGTGTTGTTAAGAAACATTTTTCTTTTGAACAATTGTTAGCAAAAATTTTGGCATTGCACTAAAAGACAATTAGGAGGCACAACAATTTTTATGAAAATTTGATAAACTGTCTCGTAGAGTAAACATGCCATATTCTTTAGATAAGAAAGTTAAAAATAAAAATTAGACACAACCAAAAATTACTGCCTTTTGGTCTATGAGGAAGGAGCTAGGTGAACCAAGAACTCTTGCAAACTTTGGAGATAATGAAGAAGATCATGAGTTTAGAAAATTATGGAATATAGAGCATCCTAATGAACATGAAGATAAAGAAATTAACAATGAATCTGTATAAGAGTGAATTTGCATCCCCTATGCAAATCCCCTTTTTTCCCTTATCCACCTTAGAAAACCAAGTTCATAGGCTTAATTCCACTTAAGCCCACTATTGGCGGTCCACATGGTGCCTATTTTGAGCATTGGTGGGGGCGTTTCTTTTGGGGATGCCCACATGGTGCACAGATGTCTGTGATGCACTTACATCCCTAGAAGATTCCTGCAGTTGAACCTGTAGAGGAGTTACACTTCTCATTGGAAGTGAAGCTATAATGGCCCCTTTGACCAACCAACCTGAATATGGTCATTTTTCATCACTCCCTCTTCAAATTCACCCCTTCAACATTCAATCCAACTCTTCACAACTTCTTCTAAGCTATTACACACTTCAAGCTTCCATACTCACACTCTTTTGCATCCATTCTCACTCACTTCAAGCATTCAAGCACACCATTGTAGAAAGACTTCACTCTGTCACTTTGGTAGAGCACATTTGGGACCACGCCATTATAGCAGAGGCTTGAGTTCCTCTCATTTATCCTCCAAGTAGCCTTGAGTGCTCTTGGTGGAGGTGGTAAGCTTCCCTCTCCTCTCCTCTATCACTTGGTTGAGTAGCATAGTACTGCTTTGTAGTGTTTGCATTGTCTTTATTATACTATTTTTTTTATCTTGTTTCCTTGGTTTTCCATGGAGGTGGAAACACCTAAATGAGGTTTTGACTGAGGCAGGCCCCTATTATTTTCCCTCTTGCTATGTGTAAGTGTGATTGTTTCTAGGAAGATCAGCTGGCAAATCAATTCCTTGGTGAGATCCTTCTTATTTTCCTTACACTTGCTTTTCTACTTTATAACAATAGAAAATATTTTATTTATTTACTTGTTTCATCTTGGCCTTTTAGTTGAGTAGCTAGGTTGTTATTCATTTTGGTGGGTTCAACCTTGTCTCCGTTGTTGTCTAGTTGTACGAACTATAGTGCATTTTAGAGACACCAGTGCACTGCGTTGTCATCCAGAGACCATGCTTACATCCTCGGGTAGGGAGCTCCCTGAGGCACAGAGTTCAACCTAAAAACCAACTCACCTAGCCCCACCTTAGAACTCAGGATTGTAGAGTGATTTTAGAACCTCGTACCCTACACATTGCACTTAGCTAAGGTAAGTTAGGGCAGCCTCTCGCATCTTGACCCTTCGTGACCTGGGGTCTTGCACGCGGTGGTCCCCCTCTCTTACATTTTTGGTGAACCTGACATGAACCAACGTTTGTTCATCTGTCGGTGTTGAGGCTTCCCTTGAGTACTCCACGATTGTTGTGTTCTTGAGTCTTGTGAAAAATTATGAGCATCAAAACCTAATCCACAACTTCTAGGCATATCATTAGGAGAAGTGTATGAAACCTCCCAATGGATAGGACAAAGGTCTCTCTTGGTATCTCTACAAGTCTTTTCTTTGGTCTCGTCATTACTTTGGCTTTGTAGGAGTAGTTATCGAGGAATGAGATGGGATTTACTGATGAAACCAATCATGTTCCCACTCCTCCTGTGTCTCCCACACCATCATCAGTGGATGAGCATGAGGCGATTGAAATCCCTATTGAATATGTGTCTGCCCTCGCTAAAGGGTTGGGCAACCAAGAAAACCATTTGGAAAGAAATCCAAATATGGCTAGAGTTGCTTGAGTTGTTAGTGAATTAAAGCATATGAGGGGTAAAGATTTGTGATATAGGGGGATTCGCTACTCATGAGTTATGTTCATTCAGAGAGCCTCATGGGGTGAACTACGCTATACTACCTAAATGGAATAGCATGGAAATAATAAAATTAGGAAGAGCAAGTCACAGATATTTTATGGACAAACTGACAAGCTCTCAGGTAGAGGATGTCAACACAAAATATGGATGACAGTACAGTGTGTTGGCATCCTAGAGGCACATTCTCATCTTGTATGGACTAGAGAGCAAGTTTATCTCAGAAAAAGACTAAGCGACTACTTTTATCCTAATTACTGTTAATTTCTAGAACATGATAAAGTAACAGAGTACAATAGAACTACAATAAGATGAAGTAGAAATAATAAAGATAAGAAGAAGGAAGGAAAGAAATACTTATGGCCATGTGAGTGATGAAGTTCCCACCAAATAAATGTCTTCAAAACCTACACACAAGTGGCAAAGAGAAATTGTTGGATGGCTATATAGGGGCATTCCTTAGTCAGACCTCGTTTTGGTGTTCCCACCTCCACAGACAACTAGATAGATAGATAAAAGTAGAAATAAAGTAAAGAGCATTAAAGCACTACAAAATAGTGTTATGCTACTCAACCAAGTAATAGAGGAGAGCAATGAAATATTACCACCTCCACCAAGAGCACTCAAGGCTAATGGGGGAGAAAATGAGAGGAAATCAAGCCTTTGTTGCAATGGTGCTTGTTCCACACTTTCTATACTGACGTGGTGGAGTTTTGATGCTGTTGTTGTGAAGTGTAAAGTGTTTGGAGAGAGATAGTGAAGCTTGTGTATGAATTCCAGAAGTGGTGAAGAGATCTTCCAACCACCAAATGCAAGTTCAAGGATTGAATATGAAGGAATAAGGAAGAAAACGGCCATATTCAAGTCAGTTGGCCAAAGAGGGCGTTACAAATTGACCCTCAATGGGAAGTGTAATTCCTTTGCAGGCTCTAGATGCAAGAATTTTTTAGGGACATAAGTGCGTTGTGAGGATTTCTATGTGCTAAGAAAGTATCCCTGAAAGAAACGTCTCCACTTATGCTCAAAATAGGCACCAAGTGTGTTGCAAGTAGTGGGATTAGGTGGAATTAAGCCTTCGACTTGGTTTTCTAAGGTGGATAAAAGGAAAAAGGGGAATTGTACATAGGGTGAAAATTTTATCTTATATAAGATCGAACAGGCATAGAGCTTCTAAGTAGTCTCCTCAGTCTTGTTCAAGGTGCACTCCTTCGAGCAACCCTAGATTTGCATAAGGAGTCACCTTTGAAGAGCGTGAGGGACAGTTAGGGGTATCAATTCCCCCCACTTCAATTTACATGGTTGATGTGGTCCCTTCTATTAGTATCCCTTCCATCCCTGAGTGACCTGAAACTATCAAAGTGAATAAGGTCCAATTGGGCTTCAACTTTACCCCTTCTATCACCTCTGGTGGTGGAGGTCTTGGTAGACTGGTTGATGGAGGCTTTGGTAGTGGTGGTGGATCCGATAGTGGAGGTGGTGTTGGGAGAGGCGGTTCCAATGGAGATCATTTTAGTGGTTCCAATGGAGGCCCTACTAGCGACAGTGGCTTTGGTAGTGGCTCTGGAAAAATTCACACCAACGGTGGCTCTAGAGGAGGTGCTCTGGCCCTCTATCTTCTAGCAACCCTATTCTAAACACTGTGCTTTAGAATATGGGCAAGATGCAAAGCTAGTTAGCAAGCCTTTCCTAGGCCTCTGCCTAACCTATCTTCTAGCCTTTCTTCTAAAATTTCCCATTGGTGATTTCTATCTTGAACACTTCCTTCCCTTAGGGAATGGAGATCCCTAAATTTGATAATTTCAGTGGCAAAGGGGATCCATAGACACATGTGTCTACCTTTAACGTAATTTGCACTAACTTCTTCCATCATGATGCATTGATGGCTAAACTATTTACCCGATCTCTCAAGGACACAACACTTGAATGGTATTGTTCCTTTCCTAAAAATTCTATTTTCTCATTTGACCAACTTGTAAATCAATTCCTTAGAAAATTCCAAGCAAACATCGGGCTGAAGATGACATTTTCGGATCTTGTCTGATGTAAACAAGGAGATAATGAAAAGATAATTGACTTCATAGCGCGTTATCAAGTGTTCCTTTCACAAATCTCATATAAGTTGCTCGATTCTAACATGCAGAAGGTGTTCATAGGAAACTTACAAAGGCCTTGGAAAGAGAAGTTTACCTTGATGAAATACCCTTATTTCGCGCATTTGTGTGCAGCTTTACGAGAGTACCAACAAGCAGTTGCTTAGTTTGGGGGATCATCTTCACATTCCTATTTTGAGGGAAAATCCATCATATCAATCTCTGGGATAGGTAAAGTCATTGCGAATGTATTAGCCGATGTTGATGAGAACAACCTCAAATGCAACTGGAAATTCACAAAGTTGTTAGAATCTTATACTTCCATCTTACAAAATTTGTTGAAGGATAAGATCATAACTTTACCGATCACCCCTAATCCTGTTAAGGAACTGTAGACATCCAAATTTGGACAATTAATTTATCCAAATTTATCACTTTTCGTCTAAACATCCTCTTATCCGAGTTAATTAAGTAATATTACTATTATTTAATCAATATCTTTAATTCTGCCAAATCTCTAAGGTTTTTAATTAATAATTAAATACCTTACCCTCCTTAATCCTCTTTTCTTCAAATAAATTAAATAAATATTACATTTATTTAATTCCTCACATGTCATTTTCATCTAATCCTAATCCATTTTCCTAAATTCTTCATTAGGGATGTGCACATGCCTAATCCTTGATTAGGATGTGTCACATCCTCCAACTTTTGCAAGTTGACTTCTAATCCTCAATTATCCTCTAATTACTGATTAATTAAGCCTAATCATTCTCCAAGA
Source organism: Sequoia sempervirens (assembly GCA_007258455.2). Taxonomy (NCBI): domain Eukaryota; kingdom Viridiplantae; phylum Streptophyta; class Pinopsida; order Cupressales; family Cupressaceae; genus Sequoia; species Sequoia sempervirens. The sequence continues at coordinate 70,954 of VDFB02189754.1, forward strand.
AATTTTTAATTCTTTTTTATTCTTCCTAGATTCCCCTCCTTTATATGTGAATTTTTAATTCACATTCCATCCTTCCAAGGCTTCTAGAACCTTGGACTTGTCACAATCTCCACATGTGACCAACCTTGGACTTGTCACAATCTCCACATGTGACCAAGTCCCACCTTTTGGAGCCCACCTTTTATCCTCTAGATCATCCTATGAATGTGAATTTTTAATTCACACTTATTTCCCCAACCACCTTTCCTTTTCTCATGTAGATTTTTGAGGAATTCTAAAATTCCTCAAATGTCCCTTTCACTCGCACTTGGGGACAAGAAATCCCTTTTTGTGGAAATCCTCTCATCCCCCAAGGTGCATGTCCTTTTCCACCTCATGTACCTTTTTTGACAACTCATTTCCATCTCATCCACCCTTGGCCACTTCACCCTCCACATGTCAAGATGTGAGGGATTGTGGGTTCTCAACCCACCATAGCCCTTCATCTTGACCTTGTTGGATCAATCTTGACCATTGAATTCTCTAGAGAATTCAAGATCCTCTATAAATACCCCCTCCTCAAGGGCATTTTTAGAACACTTTTATTTGGAGCAACCTTATGATGCCAATTTTCTTTCTCAACACTTAGTCAATTTGCAACTACATGCTGCCATTTTGTGCACTCATCCAATTTTCAATCACATCCACTTGCATTTGCATCCAAGCACATAGTAAAGATCTTCAATAGAGCCATCAAGGAGCACACATCCTATCTTAAGCAAGGGCCAATCAAAGAGATACCAACAGCAAGGGAGGTAAAATTGTTTGTGTTTCATTTTATTCACGTTCCTTTTCGTTGTATCACTCTTTTGGCTAATCTTGAGGTGTCCTTGGTATTTTGTTTTTCATGTTTTTAGTTGTTTTGCTCATTTAGAGAAGTGCAAATATCAGGGTATATAGGAACCTTACCCTAGTTGGTATGATGGGAGCACTTATTGTCAATACCATCATGTTAATGGGAATGACACTGAACAATGTATGCAATTGCCTCATGAGATACAGGACTGCATCAAGGATGATACCATTCATCTGTATGGGAATAAACAAAACACTAACAAATTAGTGGTGAAGGAAAATAGTGAATTGCAGATATACACAGAACCATTTTTATCACACTCTACTAACATGATTATTGATCCTACTGATTCTATTACCCAACCCAAGGCCTATGTTAATATGGTCATAGAAACTTCTAGTGCTCCACCCACACTCGGTTCATTGGATGTTACATTTACATCACAATATTTTCCCTTAAATAACAAACCTTCACCTCTCTACATTCCCGCTCGTTTCAATGGTAACATTGTGATTGGAGTCTTAGTTGACCTCGCGAGCTATGTGAATGTTATTATTGAAGAAACATGGGTATTAAATTCACTGCAAAAATAAAAATATGAAGAAATGATATCTACCATCCATACACACGATGGTATGAGTCTTAAACCTTATGGCTCGATTACTTTTTTTGTCTTGGTTAGACCTAGGAATGTTGACACAGTCTTCGATATCATCCTGTAGTCAGATCTGTTCAAAGTGAAGAGCCTAGGCATTCCCTGGTTAGCTTCCATGAATAGGATTGCCTCTGTTATCCACAATTGTTTCAAATTTTCCCATGGAGGTGTCATGCATGTAGTACATGACAGCAAATATCAACCCTTGGTATCTTGTGGTGGATATTCATTAGATCACTTCAGGCCCTCCTCAGTCGGTATGCTTCCTCCAAGAATGGGCCTACTTTACAAGAACTATGTGAAGTATAAAAATGGGGGAAAAGGGGAGCCAGAGCTGACCCTTCCTATGACAGAAAAATCAGTTGCCTCCTCTTCCCAAGAAGAGATGAGGAAGCTCGCACTGACCGTTATTCCTTCTCCAAAAGAGAAGGAGAACGATAAGTCCAAGTCGGCTCCTTCCCCTTCCTATAAAGGAAAGGAGAAGGCTACACCGACCACTCCCTCTTCTTTGAAGAAAGAGGAGAAGCCCATGACGGCTCCCTCTCCTTCTTGCAAAGGTAAGGAAAAGGTATTTTTTCCCTGGAATACCCCATCCCCTCCCCTTTCCTAGGAAGAGTATTGGATGAGCAAGCCCAATGGCTATCCACTAGGTCCGATGATCCCTCCTTGGTGAAGTCCCAAGATTAGGATCGCGTACCTCCCTAATGAATATCCTAGACCATGGTATTATTTATATGGCAAGAAAAAAAAAGGTTCTCATAGAGAGTTTGATCTACAGCCTCCTACCGCTCATGCTCCTAAGGTAGTGAATGGAAAGAGGCCCGTTGTCGAGGCTCTCAAGTCGACTCCTCCTATCGCTCCTCAGCTTACTCCCCCTACTCCCATATAGGAGCCTATTCCTCCACCTAAAACAGTCATAGTGGACATTCCTATGGTCGAGTAGCAACCTCTTGTCCCTTCACAAACTCTAGCCTCTAACTCTAGGAGTCACAGAAAATGCCTTGCACATGAACACAAGTTCCAATGAAAGGCTCTCCTAGCTAAGCAAGCCACCTTGCAAATAATGGAGGAAGAAATGACTACTCCTGCTCTAGGACCTTCTATAGTGTCTTCTTCCTCACTTCCTTCTACTTTTCTCTAGTCTGGTCTGCTTTTGGCTTCCGTTTCGAGCATGAATGTGCCTAACCCTAAACGATTTCATGTGTTCATCACTCCTTTGGTAGAGCCACCTTTGTTGATGTCCATTCTAGATATTCAGCCCTTCTTGAAGCCCATGGATGTGGTTAATACTTCAGTTGTATCCACTGCAGTTCTTTCTTCCTCTTCCTCTACACCCCTATCTTTGTCTGTGGGGAGTCCATCTCCTCCAACAAGGAAAAAGGTAGAGGATGGTCCTTCTAGCAATGAAGGATGTAATACAATTCCACCTTCTTCATGGGGTGGTCCTGCACTAACTTGTTCTCTTTGTTCAAAGAGCCTCAAAAACCTTTCCAATGGTGCAAACGGTTATAAATTTTGAGCACCAAGTTAAAAGTTATGACCCCGCCAAGTAGGAGTAAATAAATTCCTAGTTTTTTGAATAACATTGTTCTTCACGTTGGGTTCACCAAAATGTGGTATAGGGGGATTTTCTACTCACGATTTCTCTTCATTCAGAGAGCCTCATGGGGAAAACTACCCTATATTACCTCAATGGAATAGCGTGGAAGTTTTAGAATCAAGAAGAGCAGGTCACAGAGATTTTATGAACAAACTGACAAGCTCTCGGCCAGAGGATGTCAATGTAGAATATGGATGACAACACGGCATGTTGGTGTCCCAAAGGCACACTGTCATCTCGTATGGACTAAAGAGAAATTTTATCTTAGAAAACAACTAAGTGACTACTTCTATCCTAATTACTAAGAATTTTCAAAACATGATAAAGTAACAGAGTGCAATAGAACTACAATAAGATGAAGTACAACTAATAAAGACAAGAAGGAATTAAAGAAATACTTATGACCATGTGAGTGATAAAGTTTCCACCAAACGAATGTTTTAAAAACCTAGACACAAGTGGAAGAGAGAAATTTTTTGATGGCTGTATAGGGGCTTGCCTCAATCAGACCTCATTTTGGTGTTCCCACCTCCACGGACAGCCAGATAGATAGAGAAAAGTAGAAATTAATTAAAGAGCACTAAAGCACTACAAAATAGTGTTATGCTACTCAACCAAGTAATAGAGGAGAGGAATGAAATCTTACCACCTCCACCAAGAGGTTTCAAGGATAATGGGGGAGAAAATGAGAGGAACTCAAGCCTTTGCTGCAATGGTGTTTGTTCCACACTTTCTCTACTGACGTGGCGGAGTGTTGATGTTGTTCCTATGAAGTGTAAAGTGTTTGGAGAGAGATTGTGAAGCTTGTGTATGAATTCCAGAAGTGGTGAAGAGATCTTCCAACCCCCAAATGCAAGTTCAAGGACTGAATATGAAGGAATGAGGAAGAAAACAGCCATATTCAGGTCGATTGGTTGAAGAGGGCATTACAAATTGACCCCGAATGGGAAGTGTAACGCCTCTGTAGGCTCCAGATGCGAGAATCTATCAGGGATGTAAGCACGTTGTGTGGATGTTTGTGCACCATGCAAGAATCCCCAAAATAAATGCCTCCATCGACGCTCAAAATAGGCACCAAGTGTGTTGCAAGCAGCGAGATTAGGTCGAATTAAGCCTCCGGCTTGGTTTTCTAAGGTGGATAAAGGAAAAAAGGGGAATTGCACATAGGGTGAAAATTTTCTCTTATATAAGATCAAATAGGAATAGCACTTCAAAGTAGTCTCCTCAGTCTTGTCAAAGTGTGCGCTCCTTCGAGCAACCCTACCTTTGCACAAGGAGTCACCTTCAAAGAGTGTGAGGAACAATTAGGGGTATCAATGCCCCCCACTTTTGTTTACATGGTTGATATGGTCCCTTCTATCAGTATCCCTTCCATCCCTAAGCAACCTAAAACTATCAAAGTGAATAAGGTCCTATTGGGCTTTAGCTTTACCCCTTCTGTCACCTCTAGTGGTGGAGGTCTTGGCAGACTAAGTCATGGAGGATTTGGTAGTGGTGATGGATCCTGTAGCGAAGGTGGTGCTAGTTCCAGCAGAGGCCCTACTAGAGGCGATGACTCTGGTAGTGGCTCTGGTAGAAGTCACACTGATAGTGGCTTGGAGGAGGTTCCTCTCCCCCTCTATCTTCTAATGATTCTATTATGAACACTCTGCTTTAGAATATGGGCAAGATGCGGAGCTAGTTAGCAACCCAACCTATCTTCCAGCCTTTCTTCTGACCTAGCCCACTGTCGGTTTGTATATTGAACACTCCCTTCCCTTAGTGAATGGAGATCCATAAATTTGAGAAGTTTGGTGGCAAAGGGGATCCACATACATGTGTTTTCCTTTAATGCCCTTTGCATTGACTTCTTCCATCATGATGCATTGATGGCTAAACTATTTCCCCGATCTCTAAGGGACACAACACTTGAATGGTATTGTTCCTTGCCTAAAAATTCTATTTTCTCATTTAACCAATTTGTAAATCAGTTCCTTAGACAATTCCAAGAAAACATTAAGCTAAAGATGACCTTTTTCAGATCTCATTCGATGTAAACAAGGAGATAATGAAAATATAACTAACTTCATAGTGTGTTATCAAGCACTCCTTTCACAAATATCATATCAGCTACCTAATTCTAACGTGTAGAAGGTGTTCATAGGAAACTTACAAAGGCCTTGGCTAGAGAAGTTTTCCTTGATGAAATACCCTTCTTCCATGTATTTGTGTGCAGCTTTATGAGAGTACCAGCAAGCATTTGCTCAATTTGGTGGATCCTCTTTGCATTCCTGTTCTAAGGGAAAATCCATCATATCAATCTATAGGAAAGGTAAATCCGTTGCAAATGTAGTAGCCTATGTTGATGACAATGGCCTCAAACGCAACCATAAGTTCACAAACTTGTCAGAATCTTATACTTCCATCTTACAAAAGTTGTTGAAGGATAAGATCATAACTTTGTTGATCACCATTAAGCCTGTTAAGGAACCTTACCCTAATTGTTATAATGGGAGCACTTATTTTTAGTACCATCGTGTTAATGGGTATGATACCAAACGATGTTTATGATTGTGTCATGAGATACAGGACTGCATCAAGGACAGTACCATTCATCTTGATGGGAATAAACAAAACACTAACAAATTAGTTGTGAAGGAAAATAGTGAATTGCAGATATACATGGAAAAATTTTTGTCACACTCTACTAACATGATTATTGATCTCACTGATTCTATTACCCAACCTAAGGCCTATGTTAATATAGTCACGGTAACTTCCACTGTTCCACCCCCACCCGTTTTGTCAGATGTTACATTTACATCACAAGATTTTCCCTTAAACAACAAACCTTCACCTCTCTACATTCCTCTTTGTGTCAATGGTAACATTGTGATAGGAGTCTTAGTTGACCCCGTGAGTTGTTTGAATGTTATTATTGAAGAAAAATTGGTATTAAATTCACTACAAAGAGAAAAATATGAAGATATGAGATCTACCATCCGTACACATGATGGTAGGAATCTTAAACCCTATGGCTCGATTACTTTTTCCATCTTGGTTAGACCTAGGACTATTGACACATTCTTTGATATCATCATGAAGTTGGTTTTGTTTAGAGTGAAGAAAGTAGGAATTTCTTAGATAGCTTCCATGAATGGGATCACCATTGTTATCCACAATTGTTTAAAATTTTCCCATGAGGGTGTTGTGCATGTAGTACATGACAGCAAATATCAACCCTTGGTATCTCGTGGTGGATATTCATTAGATCACTTATAGCCCTCCCCAGCCGGTCCGCTTCCTCCAAGGACAGACCTACTTTACAAGAACTATGTGAAGTATAAAACTAGGGAAAAAGGGGAGCCAAAGTTGACCCTTCCTATGAAAAAACAATCAATTTCCTCCTCTTCCCAAGAAGAGAGGAGGAATCCCGTGCTGACCATTATTCCTTCATCAAAAGAGGAGAAGTCCATGTTGGATCCTTCCCCTTCCCGTAAAGGCAAGGAGAAGGCTACACCGATCACTCCCTCTTCTCTAATGAAAGAGGAGAAGCCCATGTCGGTTCCCTCTCCTTCTCGCAAAGGTAAGGAAAAGGTAATTTTTTCCTAGACTACCCTGTCATCTCCCCTTTCTTGGGAAGAGTATTGGATGAGCAGGCCTGATGGCTATCCATTGGGTCTAATGATCCCTCCTTGGTGAAGGCCCAATATTAGGATTGTGGACCTCCCTAATGAATATCCAGGACCATGGTATTATTTATATGGTGGGAAAAAAGGTTCTCATAGAGAACTCGATCCGTGACCTCCTACCGCTCCTGCTCCTAAGGCAGTGAATGAAAAGAGGCTTGATGTCGAGGTTCTTGATTCGACTCCTCCTATCACTCCTTAGCCTACTCCCCCTGCTCTCATACAGGAGCTTGTTCCTCCACCTGAAACAGTCATAGTGGGTGTTCCTATGGTCAAGTAGTAACCTCTTGTCCCTTCACAAACTTTGGCCTCTAACTCTAAGAGCCACATAAACTACCTTGCACGTGAACACAGGCGCCGACGAAAGGCTCTCCTAGCCAAGTAGGTCACCTTGCAAAGAAAGGAAGAGGAAACAACCACTCATATTCCAAGACCTCCTACAGTGTCTTCTTCCTCCCTTCCTTCTGCTTCTCTCCAGTCTAGTCTACTCCTAGCTTCCATTGCGAATATGAATGTGCCTAACCCTAAACAGGTGCAGGAGCTCATCGCTCATTCGGCGGAGCCACCTTTGTTTATGTTCATTATGGATATAAAACCCTTCCCAAATCCCATGGATATGGTTAATACTTTGGTTTTATCCACTACGGTTCTTTCTTCCCCTTCCTCTGCACCCCTAGCTTCGTTTGTAGGGAGTCCATCTCCTCCAACGAAGAAAGAGGTGAAGGATGGTCCTTCTAGCAATGAAGGATGTAAGAAAATTCCACCTTCTTTGCATGGTGGTCCTATGCTAGCTTTTTCTCGTCATTAAAAAATCCTTAGAGACCTTTCCAATGATACAAACAGTTCTGAATTTTGAATACCGAGTCAAAAGTTATGACCCTACCAAGTAGGGGTAAATAAATTCTTAGTTTTTCAAAGAAAACTATTCTTCACGTTAGGTTCACCAAAACCTGATATAGGAGGATTTTCTACTCACAATTTCTCTTCATTCAGAGAGCCTCATGGGGTGAACTACCCTATATTACCTCCATGGGATAGCATGGAAGTTTTAGAATCAAGAAGAGCAGGTCACAGAGATTTTTTGGAGAAACTGACAAGCTCTTGGCCAGAGGACATCAGCATAGAATACGGACAACAGTGCAACGCATTGGCATCCCAAAGGTGCGATGTCGTCTTGTACAAACCAAAGAGTGAGTTTATTTCAGAAAACGACTACGTGACTACTTTTATCCTAATTACTGAGAATTTGCAGAACGTGATAAATAAATAGAGTGCAATAGAACTACAATAAGATGAAGTAGAACTGATAAAGATAAGAAGGAAGGAAAGAAATACTTATGACCATGTGAGTGATGAAGATTCCACCAAATGAATGTCTTCAAAGCCTACACACAAGTGGAAGAGAAAAATTGTTGGGTGGTTCTATAGGGGCCTACCTCAGTCAAACCCCGTTTTAATATTCCCACCTCCACGGATAGCCAAATAGATAGAGAAAATTAGAAATGAAGTAAAGAGCACTAAAGCATTACAAAACAATGTTATGCTACTCAACCAAGTAATAGAGGAGAGGAATGAAAGCTTACCACCTCCACCAAGAGCGCTCAAGGCTAATGGGGGAGAAAATGAGAGGAACTCAAGCCTCTTCTGCAATGGTGTTTGTTCTACAATTTCTCTACTAACGTGGTGGAGTGTTGATATTGTTGTTGTGAAGTGTAAAGTGTTTGGAGAGAGATTGTGAAGCTTGTGTATGAAGTCCAGAAGTGGTTAAGAGATCTTCCAACCCCAAAATGCAAGTTCAAGGACTAAATATGAAGCAATGAGGAAGAAAATGGCCATATTCGAGTCAGTTAGCCAAAGAGGGCATTACAAATCGACCTTGAATGGGAAGTGTAACGCCTCTACAGGCTCCAAACGTGAGAATCTACCAGGGATGTAAGCACACTGCGCGGACATCTACATGTTGTGTGGGTGTCCCTGAAAGAAATGCCTCCACCGATGCTCAAAACAGGTGCCAAGTGTGTTGCAAGCAATGGGCTTAGGTGGAATTAAGCCTTCTACTTGGTTTTCTAAGGTGGATAAATCCAAAAATGGGAATTGCACATAGGGTGAAAAGTCACTCTTATACAAGATCGAATAGGCATAGAGCTTCTAAGTAGACTCCTCGGTCTTTTAGAAGCGTGTGCTCCTTTGATCAATCCTAGCTTTGCACAAGGAGTCACCTTCAAATATTGTGAGGGATAGTTAGGGGTATCAATGCCCCCCACTTTCGTTTACATGGCCAATGCAATCCCTTCTATCAGTATCCCTTTCATCCCTGAGTGACCTGAAACTATCAAAGTGAATAAGGTCCCATTGGGATTTAGCTTTACCTCTTCTATCACCTCTAGTGATGGAGGTCTTGGCAGACTTGGTGGTGGAGGCTTTTGTAGTGGTGGTGGATCTAGTAGCAGAGGTGGTGATGGTGGAGGCATTTCCGGTAGAGGTCATGGCGGTGGTTCCAGCGGAGGCCCTACTAGTGGTGGTGGCTCTAGTAGTGGCTTTGGAACAAGTCACACCAACGGTGACTCTGAAGGAGGTTCCTCTACCCCTATATCTTCTAACAACCCTATTCTAAACACTCTACTTCAGAATATGGGCAAGATGTAGAGCTAGTTAGCAAGCCTTTCCCAGGCCTATGCCCAAGCTATCTTCCATCCTTTCTTTTGACATATCCCATTGTCGATTTCTATCTTGAACACTCCCTTCCTTCATGGAATGGAGATCCCTAAATTTGATAAGTACAGTGGCAAAAGGGATCCACAGAAACATGTGTCTGACTTTAACGCCCTTTACACTGACTTCTTCCATCATGATCCATTGATGGCTAAACTATTTCCCTGATTTCTCAAGGACACAACACTTGAATGGTATTGTTCCTTACCTGAAAATTCTATTTTCTCATTTGAACAACTTGTAAATCAATTCCTTAGACAATTCCAAGCAAACATTGGGTTGAAGATGACCTTTTTGGATCTCGTCTGATGTAAACAATGAGATAATGAAAAGATAACTGACTTCATAGCATGTTATCAAGCACTCCTTTCACAAATCTCGTATCAGCCGCCCGATTCTGTTGTACAGAAGGTGTTCATAGGCAACTTACAAAGGCCTTGGTAAGAGAATTTTTCCTTAATGAAATACCCTTCTTTCGCGAATTTGTGTGCAACTTCATGAGAGTACCAGCAAGCAGTTGCTTAGTTTTGGGGATCCTCTTCATGTTCCCGTTCTGAGGGAAAATCCATCATATCAATTTTTGGGAAAGGTAAAATTGTTTTGAATTTGATGACAATGGCCTCAAACACAACCGGAAGTTCACAAAGTTGTCAGAATCTTATACTTCCATCTTACAAAATTTGTTGAAGGATAAGATCGTAACTTTGTCGATCACCCCTAAGCTTGTTAAGGAACCTTACCCTATTTGGTATCATGGGAGAACTTATTATCAATACCATCATGTTAATGGGCATGATACCAAATGATTTATGTGGTTTTTTCATGAGATACAGGACCGCATCGAGGACGGTGCCATTCATCTTGATGGGAAGAAATAGAACACTAACAAATCAATGGCGAAGGAAAATAGTGAATTGAAAATATACACGGAACCATTTTTGTCACACTCTGCTAACATGATTATTGATCCCACTGATTCTATTACCCAACCTAAGGCCTATGCTAATATGGTCACGGTAACTTCCACTATTCCACCCACACCTAGTTCGTCAAATGTTACATTTACATCATAGGATTTTCCCTTAATCGAAAAACCTTCACCTCTCTACATTCCTACTCATGTCAATGGTAACATTGTGATAGGATTCTTAGTTGACCCCGTAAGCTATGTGAATGTTATTACTGAAGAAAAATTGGTATTAAATTCACTGCAAAGAGAAAAATATGAAGATACGAGATCTACCATCCATACACACGATGGTATGAGTTTTAAACATTATGGATCGATTACTTTTTATGTCCTAGTTAGACCTAGGAATGTTGACACAGTCTTCGATATCATCCTGGAGTCAGATTTGTTTAGAGTGGAGAGCCTGGGCATTCCTTGGTTAACTTCCATGAATGGGGATCGCCTTTGTTATCCACAAGTGTTTAAAATTTTCCCATGATGGTGTCATGCATGTAGTACATGACACCCAATATCAGCCCTTGGTATCTCATGGTGGATATTCATTAGATCACTTTTGGCCCTCCCTAGTCAGTCTGCTTCCTCCCAGGATGAACCTACTTTACAATAACTATGTGAAGTATAAAACTGGGGGAAAAGAGGAGCTAGAGCTAACCCTTCCTATGACAAAACAATCAATTGTCTCCTCTTCCTGAGAAGAGAGGAGGAAGCCTGTGCCAACCGTTAGTCCTTCTCCAAAAGATAAGGAGAATTCCAAGTTGGCTCATTCCCCTTCTCATAAAGGAAAGGAGAATGCTACATCGACCACTCCCTCTTCTTCAAAGAAATAGGAGAAGCCCATGCCGAATCCCTCTCCTTCTCACAAAGGTAAGGAAAAGGTAATTTTTTCCCAGACTGCCCCATCCTCTCCCCTTTCCTAGGAAGAGTATTGGATGAGCAGGCCCAATGGCTATCCACTAGGTCTGATGATCCCTCCTTGGTGAAGGCCCAAGATTAGGAGCATGAACCTTCCTAATGAATATCCTAGATAGTGGTATTATTTATACTACGGGAAAAAGGGTTCTCTTAAAGAATTCGATTTGTGGCTCTCGAGTCGACTCCTCCTATCACTCCCTAGCTTCCTCCCCTTGCTCCCGTACAGGAGTCTATTCTTCCGCCTAAAACAGTCGTAGTGGAAATTCCTATGGTCGAGCAAGAACCTCTTGTGCCTTTGCAAAATTTGGCCTCTAACTCTAGGAGTCAAAAAACTTCCTTGCACATGAACACAAGCACCGATGAAAGGCTCTCCTATTCAAGCAAGCCACCTTGCAAAGAAAGGATGAAGAAACAACCACTCCTATTCTAGGACCTCCTACAGCGTCTTCTTCCTCACTTCCTTCTACTTCTCTCTAGTCTAGTCTGCTCCCAGCTTCCATTGCGAGCACAAATGTGCCTAACCCTAAACGGGTGCATGTTTTCATCACTCCTTCAGCAAATCCACCTTTGCTAATGTTTTTTTTGGATATTCAGCCCTTCCCAAAGCCTGTGGATATGGTTAATACTTCGGTTGTATCCACTGCAGTTATTTTTTCCTCTTCCTCTGCACCCCTAGCTTTTTCTGTGGGGAGTCCATCTCCTCTGATGAAGAAAGAGGCAGAGGTTGGTCCTTCTAGCAATGAAGGACATAAGATGAGTCCACCTTCTTTGCAAGGTGTTCATGCATTGACTTGTTTTATCCTTGTGATGGAACCTGTCTCGGCTTATCCTAAGTTCATCACCGCTCCTGAGTCATTCAATGAGCTTAGTGGTTAATCTTAGGCATAGCTTGTCCCATCTACTGAAGAAAGACATGGTGCTCTGATGGGGTGCATGTTTAACTCCGCAGAATAGGTTTTGGTTGTCAATGATCTTCGCAAAATCGTTGACTTGCACTCCACAGGAGATCGGTGGAGAGGACCTTGAGGGGCCCTATTCCTTGGCCCTTGTTGTAGGAGGGTCAGACGCTCCTCCTCTTAAAATCCCACCATTGCAAGATCATCTTCCTTCCCCTTATGAGGATTTAGATTGGGAAGTAGATGACCTCTTGGTCGATCAATGTTAGTAGGAGGCCCTTTCTTGATCTTGTGTGTGTGTTTTTTTTGTGATGTGTTCCCCCATTCTTGTGCTATGCATGCCTGGATGACCCTCATCACCCCCATTGGTGCTTGGATACAAGTGTGGTTTTTGTGTCCTAAACCTTCTTCTATTTCTATCATCATTCCTCCATGTTTGTGCTTAATTTTTGATAAATTGGGGGCAATGCAAAGCGTTGGAGGAATTTAGGCTCCCCTTCCATGTTGAACCATTTTTTTATTTTTACTTTGTTTTCCATGCATTCCTCTTGATCTATTTGGTGATTGATGATCTTTCACCTTGCATTGCAATTACCTATTATTATATGAGCTCGGATAGATCTAACACCGCTAAACCAGATCCCCTTGAGTCCTCTGTTTGTATTTTTCTTTTTTCTTTTGTTTTCTCTTTATCTCTCTCTTCTTTGCTTGAGTTGTCCCTCCTATGTGTGACAACACTCCTCTTCAACACTTTGATTTTTAGAAAATGAATTCATTGCTAATGTATCTTTTCTTGAAAGTCTTCGCATTTTTTTCCTTAGAATCGCATTCTCAACTTGGAACCCTAGTGGTATGTGTTTCCTTCATCATGGGTTTGTAAACAAAGGACTTGAATACCTTCCTCCGAAGTGGGAACACCTTTTATTTCCCCTCACGTGGGAGAATATCCTTCCTTTCGAATTCCTTGATGAAGTGAACAAATTTAAAAAGGATTCATTGATGACCAATCGCTCTAAGAAGGACAACTACTTTTTAATTGTGTGTTCCTTGAGTGGACCCCCCTTCTTTCAAAGCCTCTATTCCAAATGGAATTCTTTCATGTCTAGCCTGGGGGCAGCAAGAGACTAGAATCATTCCATTTTCCCTTTCGTGTCAAGATTGAGGGAAGCCTGACTAGACCTTACCTTTCAAATAGCACGTCCCTTGAGTGGACCCCTCTCCTTTTGAAGGGTTCCCAAGGGACCCCTTTGAAATTTTTACTTATTAACGATTTGCATGACTATGTACTTATTTTCCTACATGGCTGCTTTCGACATGATTTATCTATAGGTAGATGTGTCACTGCTTCTTGACTCTATGGAGTCTTCTTTCTCAGGTTTCCTCCATGCGAGAGATCTTGGGGGATACCTCCCTTCAAGACCGAGAACTTGTAGGGTGCTTTCCTTTGAGCTTCCTCCATGCGAAAGATCTTGCGGTGGCTCCCCTACAGGACTGAGAACTTGTAGTGTGTTTCTTTCAGTGTTATTCATGCTTTAGTTCATGGAGAATACCTTCCCTATAGGACCGAGAACCTGTAGGGAACTTTTTTTTAGTGTTCTTCATGCTTGAGTTCATGGAGAATACCTTCCCTATAGGACCGAGAACCTGTAGGGTGCTTTTTAAGTATTCTTCATGCTTGAGTTTTTGGAGAGTACCATCCCTATGGGATTGAGAGCATGTAGGGCACTTCCATGGAGCTTCCTTCATGTGAGAGATATTAGGGGTTGCCTCCTTCCAAGTTTGTGGGCCTGTAAGATGCTTTGTTTTTCCAATTTAATAGTTTTGAGCAACTAAGGAGTCCTTCGCTTTTCCTGCACCTTTGGGTATGCCAGACTGAGTACTACTTCCTCGATGGTTCAGGTATACTTTTCTAACTCTACTCTCTTCTAGATCTACTTTACCAAGCACTCATCAATACTCGTGCTCGCTAAAGTGGGGGAAAATTTATAAGAGCGAATTTACATCCCCTATGCAAATCCCCTTTTTTCCCTTATCCACCTTAGAAAACCAAGTTTGGTTGACTGTCGATGGGGGTGTTTCTATCAAGGACACCTGTGCGACATGCTTACATCCCTAGAAGATTCTTATAGATGAACCTATAGAGGTGTTACACTTGTCATTGGTAGTGAAGTTGTAACGCCCCCTTCAGCCAACCGACCCAAATATGGCCATTTTTCTTCACTCCCTCTTCAAATTCACCCCTTCAACATTCAATCCAATTCTTGACAACTTCTTCTGAGCTATTGCACACTTCAAGCTTCCATACTCACACTCTTTTGCATCCATTCTCACTCACTTCAAGCATTCAAGCACACTAATGCAAAAAAATCTTCACTCTATCACTTTGGTAGAGCACATTTGGGACGACTCCATTGTAGCAGAGGCTTGAGTTCTGAGTCTCATTTATCCTCCAAGTAGCCTTGAGTGCTCTTGGTGGAGGTGGTAAGCTTCCCTCTCCTCTCCTTTATCACTTGGTTGAGTAGCATAGTATTGCTTTGTAGTGTTTGCATTGTCTTTATTATACTATTTCCTTATCTCATTTCCTTGGTTGTCTGTGGAGGTGGAAACACCTAAACGGGGGTCTGACTAAGGCAGACCCCTATTCATCCACCCAACATTTTCCCTCTTGTTGTGTGTAGGTGTGTGTGTTGCTAGGAAGATCAGCTAGTGAATGAATTCCTTGGTGAGATCCTTTTTATTTTCCTTACACTTGCTTTTCTACTTTATAACATTAGAAAATATTTCATTTATTTACTTGTTTCATCCTAGCCTTTTAGTTGAGTAGCTAGGCTATTAGTTGTTTTGGTGGTTTCAACCTTGTCTTTTTTGTTTTCTAGTCGTATAGACTACAATGCACTTTAGAGATGCTAGCACACCGCGCTATCATCTAGAGATCATGCTTACATCCTCGGGCAAGGAACTCCCTGAGGCGTAGAGTTCAACCTAAAAACTAACTCGCCTAGCCCCACCTTAGAACTCGATATTGTTGAGTGATTGTAGGACCTCATAATCCTCATCATTCTCATCCTCATACCTTGCACATTGCACTTAGCTAAGGTAAGTTAGAGCAGCTTCTCGCATCTTGACCCTTCGTGACCTAGGGTCTTGCATGTGGTGGTCCCCCTCTCTTACAAACTCTAATAATGATAGGGAAGAAAAAATCTATGTTATTCTGAAGTGTTCATCAGTCAGCAAGACTTACCGCTATTGCCAAGAGGTTACACCGAAGTCTCAAGTCATACCGAGCACCAAACAATAGTTGGCAAGACTTCTCTCCATCGCTAAGAGTTCTTAACAAACCCTTAGTGTTACCCCGATGCCTCCATGATAAAGTTGTTGGCAAGACATCTCACATCATTAAGACTTCATACCGAGCCACCATATGTTACTCTGAGTGCATACTGTCGGTGAGACATACCTCCATCGCTAAGACTTCATATCAAAGAAAATGTGTTACACTGATGACTCCAGTCGCTATGAGTCTCCCTGACATCCACTAGACACCTAATAACAAACACATTTAGCTCTGTCGGTGAGACATTCCATATTAGTAAGACTACATACTGATAATAAACCTTTTTTTCAAGTCTCCCCAATAACTGCGAGTGAATAACCATTGATGAGGGAACCAACTGTTGGCAAGAGATATTACTGAGTCTCCATGTAACAGTGATAGGTCCATTCAGCAAGACTGAAACAAGGTCACAGCGACTAGAACATTTCATAAGATTAAACAACTGCTAGTCGGCTAGACAGAGTGAATGTCACATCAACTTTGCTCTTCCAGAGGTTTCAGCCTGTGAGATTGAGGCACAATATTCCAACAATCTCCCACTTGATGAAGATCACATAGGCACCTCTAGAGCACAACAAAACTACTAAAATTCACAGGCCTTGAGGCCCATTGAACTGGCGCACCACCTGTACTTGTTTGTGCTCACAGGCTTCGTCAATGCATGTGCAACATTCTCTAGAGTATCCACTTTCTCCAAAGAGACCTTCCCATCCTCCACCATATCTCGTACAAAGTGATACTATACATTTATGTGTTTTGTCTTGGCATGGAAAGTAGGATTCTTTGCCAGACAAATTGCACTCTGACTGTCATAGAAAATAGTAATTTTTCCTGCATCAAAACCAATGTTAGAACACAAACATTTTAACCAAACTGCTTCTTCACAGGCATGTGTAGCTGCCATGTATTCTGCCTTTGTAGTGGAAAAATTGACTACAGCCTGTCGCTTCCTCATCCAACTCACTGCACCACCATTCATCATGAAAATATGTCCACTGGTGGATCTTCGGCTGTCAATGTCCCCTGCCCAATCAGAATCCACATAACCTTGAATGTTGAGAGTCCTCTATGATTCAACCAAGTTGCCATGGTAACACAAAGCATATTTTGAATTTCCCTTCAGATATCTAAGCACTCTCTTCATAGCATCCCAATGTGTCCTTCCAGGATTAGCCATAAACTCTAAGTATTCCCACTGCTTGGGAAATGTCCGGACTTGTACGACCCATTGCATACATAAGGCTGCCAACCGCACTAGCATAAAGCACACTGGTCATGTCCTCCATCTCGATAGGAGATTTTGGACAATCTTCAATAGATAGCTTTGTTCCTTGCAAAACTGGAACAACTAGCTGCTTGCAATCAGTCATGCAAAATTTCTCTAGAAAGTTCTTAACATACTTACTCTAACTGAGCCAAAGTTTTCTATTCTTTCTATCCTGGTTATTTCCATTCCTAGAATATACCTTGTTGCACCAAGATCTTTCATTTCGAACTTTGTATACAACGAGACTTAAGATTAGAAATCATTAGCTTACTATTGCCTATGAACATCATATCATCAACATAGAGAGCAATAATAAGGGACTTGATCACTTCGGCTTTGTAATATACACAATGATCAGATTTTGATCTTACAAATATGACAAAAAAAAAAATGTGTCAAAATTTTGGTACCACATTCTAGGAGACTGCTTTTAACTCTATGAGATTTCTTCAACTTGCAAACCAATCTTTCTTTACCTTTTTCCACAAAGTGCTCCGGCTGGGACATATAAATTTTTTCTTCAAGATCACCATGAACAAACATTGTCTTCACATCCATCTATTCAATCTCTAAGTCATACGCTACAGCAAGTGACAAGAGAAATCTAATAGATGTCAGCTTAGCTACAGGAGAAAATATTTCTCCATAATCAATTCCCTCTACCTAGGAATAACCTTTTGCAACCAGCCTCGCTTTATATTTTTCTACACTGCCATCCAGACCAGTTTTCTTTTTAAATACCCATTTGTAGCCCACAGTTTTTCTTCCTTTAGGAAATGGCACCAAACTCCAGGTATCATTATTTTCTAATGATGCCATTTCTTCATTCATGGCTTCCAACCAAGAGTTTGAATCAGACATTTTAAATGCCTCTTTCACAGTCCTACATTCATCAGTGCTAGAAATTAAAGCATAGGCACAAGTAGACTCTATCAAAGAAAACCCATACCTATCAGGTTGCTTTCTTTCACGAATTGACCTCCTCATAGGCTGAGGCTGAGGTGGTTCTTCATCTTCTTTAGAGCTACTTGAGCTTTCCTCAGTATCATGTACATTTTGATTTTTCAATTCCTCTTTATCTGGTGTCGGAGGAATTTCTGCTACATCCTTTTCATTTTCTAATTTCTTCTCTGACTACAAATCCAATGTAGAAGGCTTTAGCTCACGAAAGATAACACTTCTGTTGTACAAAACCTTCTTAGTCTTAGGATTCCAAACCTTGTATCCTTTTATGCCAGCACTATAGCCAATAAAAATACACTTTACAGCTTTGTTGTCTAACTTAGATCTTTTTTCAAATGGTACATATGCATATGCCTCACAACCAAAGACACGAATATGTCTCAAAGAGGGATTCTTTCCAAACCATGCTTCCAAAGGCATCTTCTCAACAAGAGCAGAGTTAGGAGAATGATTTACCAACTAACATGTTGTAGAGACTGCTTCAGCCCAGAACTTCTCCTCTAAGCCAGCACTGCTTAGCATACTCCGTGTTCTTTCCATTACTATCATGTTGAACCTTTCAGCAACTCAATTTTACTATGGAGTGTAAGGTGTAGTCTTATATCTTTTGATCCCATGATCTTTACAGTACCTTTCGAATTCATCTGAACAAAACTCACCGCCATTGTCAGTCCTTAAACATTTTATTTTCTTACCAGTCTGATTTTCTACAAGGTTTTTAAATTCCTTAAACCGACTGAACACTTCTGATTTACTTTTTAGAAAATATACAAATGTTCTTCTTGAATAATCATCAATAAATGACACAGAGTATCTTGATTTAGATAAAGAAGGAACATTCACTGGACCAAACACATCAGAATGTATATAATCAAGCAAACTAGAAGATTTGTGAGGATTGGAATAAAATGAAACACGGTGTTGTTTACCATATATACAATGTTCACAAAACTCGAATTCGAGGTTACAATCTACAAGCCCCTCAACCAAGTTTTTATTTTTCAAGGTTTTTAAATCTTTCTCACCAATGTGGCCTAACCTATGATGCCAGAGCATAGTCTTTCTTGCTAGAAGTTTAACCTCCATGGAGTTTACGGGCATGTGCAGGATCATGGTATGCCAAAAAGTGGCAATGAGAAAAAAAAACACATCTTTCATCGACCCAAAAACGTGAAAATATCGTGTTGACTTTTTTTAGGCTCGGGTGTTAGTACACACCACCAAAGCAAACACCAATCCTAGTTTTCCATATTAGATATCCGATTTGTAAAAAGAATATAAAAAATTTGTTGTTGTTTTAAAGTAACGGTCTACAAATCGGATATCCGATTTGTAGACTGTTACTTTAAAACAATGAAAATAGTTGTATATATATGATTTTTACAAATCAGATATTTGATTTGTAAAAAGCAAATATTTATAAAATTTGTTGTTGTTTTAAAGTAATGGTCTAGAAATATATCTGATTAATGGTATATGGTAGAAGGTTTAAGGGTTAAACTTTAAAGTTTAGGGTATATGGTAGAGGGTTTAAGGGTCAAGGGTTATAAGGGTATAGGGGAGAGAGATAGATGGATTTAGTGTGTGAGAGAGTGACCTGAGAGAGTGGGATAAGGTCGGAGAGGGTGGGAGAGTGGGATAGAGTGGGAGAGAGGGAGGAAGAGGGTGGGAGAAAGTGGGAGAGGGTGGTAGAGAGTGGGAGAGAGGGAGGGAGAGAGTAGAAGAGTGGAAGAGAGTGGGAGAGAGGGAGGGAGAGAGCGGGAGAGAGTGGGAGAGAGTGGGATAGAGGATGGGAGAGAGTGGGATAGGGAGCAAGAGAGTTGGAGATATTGGGAGAGAGGGAGGGAGTGGGAGAGAATGGGAGAGTGAAAGAGAGTTGGAGAGAGTGGGAGAGGGTGGGAGAGGTTAGGAGAGAGTTGGAGAGAGTTGGAGAGAGGGAGGGAGAGAGTGGGAGAGTGAGTGAGATGGAGTGAGTGAGTGAGAGAGAGACCTAAGAGAGGGAGAGGGGGTAGGATGAAAAGACTTGAGAGAGAGAGAGAGGGAGGGAGTGGGAGAGAGATAGAGGGTAGATGGTTTAAGGGTTTAGGGTTAAGGGTAGAGGGGAGAGGGATAAAGGGAGTGAGTGAGAGAAAGACCTAAGAGAGGGAGAAGGGGTAGGAGGGAGAGACTTGAGATAGATTGAGTGAGTGAGTGAGAGAGACCTGAGAGAGAGAGTAGTTCTAGGATGGAGATACTTGAGAGAGAGACAGATAAAGGAAGGGAGGGTTAAGGGGAGAGAGATATATGGATTGAGTGAGAGAGAGACCTAAGAGAGGGAGAGGGGGTAGGATGGATAGAGTTGAGAGAGGGAGAGAGAGGGAGGGAGTGGGAGAGACATAGAGGGAAGTGGGGTTATGGTTAGAGGGTAGATGGTTCAAGGGTTTAGGGTTTAGGGGTTAAGGGTTTAAGGGTAGAGGGGAGAGACATAGAGGGAGTGAGTGAGTGAGAGAGACCTGAGAGAGGGAGAGGGGGTAGGAGGGAGAGACTCTGAGAGAGAGGGTAGAGGGTGAGGGCAGGGGTAGGGGTTTAGGTTATGGGTAGAGGGAGAGAGATAGAGGAGCGGAGAGAGATAAAGGGTAGAGGGGTAGAAGGAGGGTTAAGGGTAGAGGGAGGGAGATAAGAGTGAGTGAGAGAGAGAGACCTAAGAGAGGGAGAGGGGGTTGGGAGGGCGAGACTCTGAGAGAGAGAAGGAAGTCAGGGAGGGATTTGGAGAGATAAGGGGTAGAGGGGTTGCTGTGAGGAGGGCAGAGGGTTTAAGGGTTTAGAGTTTAAGGGTTAAGGGTTAAGGGTAGAAGGGAGAGATAGAGGGAGGAGAGAGAGAGGGAGGGAGTGGGAGAGAGATAGAGGGTAGAGGGTTAAGGGTAGAGGGGAGGGAGATAGGAGTGAGTGAGAGAGAGACCTAGGAGAGGGAGAGGGGGTAGGAGGGTGAGACTCGACAGAGAGAGGGAGGGAGGGCGGGAGTGGGAGAGAGATAGAGGCTAAAGGGTTAAGCATAGAGGATAGAGGGTTTAAGGGTTTAGATTTTAAGGGTTAAGGCTTTAGGGTTTATGTTTAAGGGTAGAGGGGAGAGATATATAGAGAGTGAGTGTGAGAGAGAGAGAGACTTGAGAGAGGGAGATGCGGTAGGAGGGAGGGTCTTGAGAGAGAGGGTAGAGGGTTTAAGGGTTTAGGGTTTAGGCTTATGGGTAGAGGGGATAGAGATAAAGGGATTCAGTGAGAGAGAGAGAGAGGGGAGGGGGAGAGAGATAGAGGGTAGAGGGTACAAGGTAAAGGGTGAGGGAGGGAGATAGGATGAGTGAGAGAGATAATTGAGAGTGGTGAGGTGTTAGGGAGTATGAGACTTGGAGAGAGAGGGAGGGGAGGGAAGGAGTGGGAGAGAGATGTAGGGTGAGTGGCTGCCAAGGGTTTAGAGTTTAAGGGTTAAGGTTTTAGGGTTTAGGGTTAAAGGTAGAGGGGAGAGAGATAGAGGGAAGGAGTGAGTGAGAGAAACCTAAGAGAGGGAGAGAGAGGGAAGTAGGGAGGGGGAGAGTCTTGAGAGAGGGGAGGGAGTGGAGAGAGGATAAAGGGTAGAGGGTTTAAGGGTTTAAGGATTTATGGGTTAGTGTAGAGGGCTAAGGGGTAGAGTGGGAGGAGACTTAGGGAGGAGGAGTGAGAGAGAGACTTGAGAAAAGGGAGAGGGGGGTGGTGAGGGGGGAGGCTTGGAGAGAGAGAGAGAGAGAGAGAGAGAGAGAGAGAGAGAGACCCAAGAGAGGGAGTGGTGCTAGGACGGAGAGACTTGAGAGAGAGGGGGGGAGTGGTTGATAGATAGAGGGTGAAAGGATTAAGGGTAGAGGGTAGGGGGTTTAAGTATCTAGTGTTTAAGGGTTAAGGGTTAAGGGTAGAGGGTTTAAGGGTAGAGGGGAGACACATAGAGGGAGTGAGTGAGAGATAGAGAGAGACCTAAGAGAGGGGAGGGGGTAGGAGGAGGATACTTGGAGAGAGAGAAGAGAGGGTAGGAGGGTAGAGAGTGAGGAGGGCTCTTGGGGGTTTAGGGTTATGGGTAGAGGGAGAGAGATAGAGGTATTAAGTGAGAGAGAGAGAGTGAGAGAGGGTAGAGATAAAGGGTAGAGGGTAGAAGGTATATGGTTAAGGGTAGAAGGGACATAGATAGGAGTGAGTGAGAGAGAGAGACCTGAGAGAAGGAGAGGCGGTAGGAGGGTGAGACTTGAGAGAGAGGGAGGGAGTGGGAGAGAGGTAGAGGGTTTAAGGGTTTAGAGTTTAAGGGTTAAGGGTTTAAGGTTTAGGGTTAAGGGTAGAGGGGAGAGAGATAGAGAACTGAGAGATGGAGAGGAGGTAGAAGGGTGATTTTTGAGAGAGAGAGAGAGAGGTAGAGGGTAGAGGGTTTAAGGGTTTGGGGATTAAGGGTTTAGGGTTTATGGTTTAGGGTTATGGGTTATGAGTAGAGGGGAGAGAGAGAGGGATTCAGTGAGAGAGGGAGGGAGTGGGAGAGAGATAGAGGGTAGAGGGTTAAAAGGGTAGAGGGTAGAGAGATAGGAGTGAGAGAGAGAGACCTGAGAGAGGTAGAGGGGGCAAGAGGGAGGAAGGGAGTGGGAGAGAGATATAGGGTAAAGGGTTAAGCATAGAGGGTAGAGGGTTCAAGGGTTAAGGGTTAAGGGTAGAGGGAGTGAGTGAGAGAGAGACCTGAGAGAGGGAGAGGGGGTATGAGGGAGAGTCTTTAGAGAGAGAGAGAGGGTAAATGGTTTAAGAGTTTAAGGATTTAAGGTTTAAGGGTAGAGGGCTAAGGGTAGAGTGGAGAGACATAGGAGTGAGTGAGAGAGAGAGGTCCTTAAGAGAGGGAGAGGGGGTAGGAGGGAGAGATGAGAGAGAGAGAGAGGGAAAGAGATAATATTTAAATATTTTATATGTTAGTAATATTAATTAGTTATATAATATTTTATATATTAGTAATATATATATATATACATTAAGTAAAATATAGAAATAATATTTAAATATTATACATAATAATATAATATATTATATATTAAATTATAAACTATATTTTATATTCTCAAGTAGATATATTAAAATAAACTATAAAATATTTATTGCATTTTATAAATCATATATTATAAAGTGTATAAATTTTTTTAAATTATATATAAACCAAATCAGATATCCGTTTTGAAACGGATATCCGATTTGGTTTATATATGATTTTAAAAAAAATTATACACTTTATAATATATAATTTATAAAATGCAATAAAAATGGATATCCGATTTGAAACGGATATCTGATATTTCTAACACATAATTTATTGCCTAGGGATTAGCCTCGGGCTTGCTTTGGTATTTGGCTTGGACATGCCAATCCTAAGAAGTCAACGCAAAAAACGTGTTTGACAACTTACCTTGTTTTTCTAGACTTCGTCCATGTGGCTGACGACTTTATTTTTAGCCAAAATTGATGAAACGAAAAGGGTTTGTAGAAGAGACTCTCAGCTTTCCACCAATATAAATTATTCATTACTTTGAATTTAATAAATAATTATTATTTATTTTCTTTTAGAATTACGACTAAAGTCCTGATTGATAGGCTGATTGAAAAACATCTATAACTTTCAAATGATATTATATTTTTTGAATCCAAAATATGTGTCACATTCTATGTTTCATACTATAGGATTGAAAAAAAATTGAATTTTATGAGATTTTAACCAAGTTAAGGTGGTCAGACATACGAGTTTTATATTTTTTAAAAGTTGTAATAAAAATTCATAATTAATTATTTACTTGGAAAAAATTACAAAAATATCGTCACATTCAGACATGAGTCCTCTACTTATATCTAAAATCTTATAAAAAATATTATCATTTTATTATGGTTTAGGGTGGTCAGACAGACACCTACTTCTTATTTTTTTCCTGAAATTTAAGTAATACTGCATTGAAATTTCAAATTTTCACCAAATAGATTTTGTTTTTAAAAAAATTAACCTAGTAGTTTAGAAACTACATTAAATTTCCCACAGATTCTATTCTCACATATTTTTGAAATAATATAGATAACTTATTCAAATTTTTACGTCAAGTTGCCTAAGTCTGATTTTTCTGAATTTTCATTGCCACTTAAGGGCCTGTTTGGCCTACCATGATCCTGCACATGCCCTGTATCTTCATTTTAATTTTTTAGTCTAGGCTTTCCCTCCCCTTTTATTTATTTATTTTTTATTTTATTATATTTTAATTTTTAATTTTTTTATTTTTATTATAACTAATCTTGTGCCTTAGATAATTGAATTTCTCTTTTATATTAATTTGTACATCATCAACTTGTTGCATTTCTTTGTGATCTTTATAATAATTTGCATCTTTTCTTTTGGATTAATTTTTATTTTATTTTGTGTTTTATAACAATTTTTGTGTCATTTATATATTATAATACATAATTCTTTTTTTGTGTTTTGTGCTTCCCAACCCTCTCACCCCTCTCCTATTTCTTCCAAGTCTACTTATCATCTTTCATTTCTCTATCTTTCTGCTATTCAACCTAATGATGGATCATGGAGTATGATCTAAAATGTTGATGTAAAAATATGCACATAGGTTATCTAGAAATTTTTGAAGCCAACTATCATGGACTGTGGAAACAAAATGCTTTTATATTGCACTTCTTTTTCCATCTCATTTGAAAACTAGTTTTTTTCAATAAACAAAATTTTTAAGGAGTGACGCTCACCATATAATACATAACTTTTTTTCCATGAAGGATAAATTCTCTATTTTTTGAATTTAGATTTGTAACTACGATATCTATTGCTTCCAATTGGTTAGATAGTGTTTTATTGAATATTTTTTCCTTAATCAAGTTTCGAAGTCAAACCAATTACAATTCAGACATAGGCGTACCGTATAACACATAACTTCTTTGTATTTATCAAAATTCAAATTTTTTTTGTTGGATCAGGAACTTCAATATCTGGTGCACTCATATTTTTCAAATTTTTTTTGATAATTTTCTATTTTAACACATGCAAAACAAAGAGCTTGATTTTCGGTGATAAACCTATGTTTAATAAAACTAAAAAGGTAAAAAACATAATAAAACCAAAACATATTAAAATTATATTTGTTTGATAGCTAGTTCCGAGGACTACCATCATCTAGTTTGGTTTGTGAAGACTCCCCCATTTTCATCCTCAACCTAAGCTTCGAAGTGCAAAATTTTGGACTTTTTTGGTGCCTAAGGGTGAGAAAGTGGGGGGTGATCCCACAATAGTGGTTTACAATTTTTGGCCAAACTAGACACTGAAATTATTATTTTTAACTAAATCTTCACATTCGGGCACCTATAGTGGCTAAACCATGAAAAATTTGAAGATGATGAAAACTAGAGTCTCATCACATTTTGTTTGTAGATTTTAAAAATATTTTTTTCAAAATTTTGGAATCAAATTGCACTTCTTTTCCATCTCCCATGAAAACTAGTTTTTTTCAAAAAAAAATATTTTAAAAAAGTGACACACACCGTATAGCACATAATTTTTTTTTCATGAAGGATAAAATTCTAATTCTTTTGAATTTAGATTTGTAACTTCGATATCTAGTGCTTCCACTTGGTTAGATAGTTTTTTATTGAATACTTTTTCTTTAATCAAGTTTTAAAGTCAAACCAATTACAACTCAGACATAGTGTGACCGTATAATGTGTAACCTTTTTTTTGTATATAATGAAATTCATTTTTATTTTTTTTGGATCAAGGACTTCAATATCTGGTGCACTCATATTTTTAAAACAATTTATTTGATAACCTACTATTTTTCCACATGTGCAGAATAGAGACCTTCATTTTTGATGAACTTATGTTTAGTAAAACTAAAAAACAAATACATAATAAAACCAAAATATATTAAAATTATATTCATTGGATAGCTTGTTCCAAGGAGCATCTGATTCCAGAAGGGTTTATGAAGACTTCTCCATTTTTATCCTCAACCCAAGCTCCAGAGCGTAAAAAAATAGACTTTTTTGTGTCTCAAGAGGGGGTTCAAACAAACCCCCTTTGCTATGCATTTGTTTTTTTTTTGGTAGCCAAAATTTAAAGGTCTTTGCTCGAACCTTGGTTTGAGCGAACCCCTAATGGGTTCACTTGAATCAGTAGGTTCATACGAACCCCCAAAATCACTTTTTTTGCATTGGGGTCATTTTTTGTGAGTTTTCCTTCCTCACTTGAATTGTAAACCACTATTGTGGCTTCACTCTAGGAAAAGGGTGGTTTGGGAAAACCAGGGTTCATTCAAACTCTCTTTCAAAAAATGTTTTCTTTGTGTTTTTTGGTGGGAATGGTGGCACCTCACATTTAAATGGTTTGCTCGAACTAGGGTTCATTTGAACCTTCTTTTGGTTCGCTTAAACCAAAGGGTTCATTCGAACCCCAAAAACCATTTTTTTTTTGCATGGGGTCATTTTTTGCAACTTTTCCTTCCTCACTTGAATTGTAAACCACTTTTGTGGGTTTACCCTTCTTGATATTTTAGGGCTAGTGGTATTTGAAAATACCTTGGAAGGATTGTTAGTTCATTGGATGGAGACAAGTTCTCTTAGGAAAATCCCCATAAATGTGTAGAAAAAGGGTGGGTGGGAGGAAGAGACCTCCTATGATAGTTTTGGCTTATCTTTTCAAAAATAGGTAAGGCCTCTAAAATAAAGTATGTATAATTGTTACTCTTGTTAATGCACTGAATCCAAATGTGTCACTATTGATTGCTGCTTTAAAGGTTTAGGATGATAAGATTTCCAATGATGCTTGATTGCTCAAATGAATGCAATTAAAATGTATTTAAATACTCACACATAGAATCAAATTTCATAAAATATATATTTAGATGGCTTAGGGTGAGAAAATAAATAGGAAAATTTGACCAATTTTTAATTTTGAAAAGGATGAGGTCAAGTCCATGAATGTGGAAATGTACCTAGCTAATCGAATGGCAAGTATAAGGGGGTATATGCATGCATAAATGTAATAAATTTGTAGATAAAGGTGAATGTATTAAAATATGTCTACATGTAAGGATGATGTAGGGGCTAAGTGCATGTATATGTGTTTATATGGATAGATAAAGGGTAAGTCTAATGAGCCTAAATTTCCACAATATTGTGTCATTTGTCAATATATATATATATATGTATCAATATATTTTCTTGAAGTAGGAACAAAAATAAATGGAAAATTACATGAATTTTCAATTTTTTTCATTACATTTCCCCACCACTTTGAGGTGTGCATGTGAATACTAAAATTGTTGTGTAACTGATAATATGTAACATTCACACACATGCATGTAAAGTAAATATATAAACATTAATGGACATGAATACATACCATCCATGTAGAGTAGTGGACCCTAGAAGGTGAGATTGCATGAGTAATGTTAACACAGACGATTGCCACTACACCAAAATCCTAAGCTGTTAGTGAGGGCAACATCAAAGAGATTTAAGGGGTACCAACAAGGGTTGAGGGCCCCACGTGACAATATTTTACCCCCCCAATCGAGAGGTGAGTTGCAGCACCTTTTTGATTCGTCATTCCTTCCCATCATTTATCATTTCTATAATTGAAATTTCCATTGTGGAAATGGAAACACTAACATAGGGTTTGAAAAAGGCAAGCCCCTAAATGGAACAATATTTCCTCTCTCTTTGAATGTATAGGTTTCAAGTTTGGAGAGGATTGAAAGTATTTTGAAGATCATTTATCCATTGTTGTTTTCAAAACTCTACACCTTGTCAACTCACAACAACTTTCCTACAAAATTATCCTCTACAATGATCTAACAGATTTACAAGTGAGAATCGGAAGCTCAAATCCAACATTAGAGGACTATAAAAATAGATCTAGGGTAGCCCTACAAAGGAAAAAGACACCCTTGGGTGACTATGTCCTCCTATAGCACGATTGAATTCAAATTTTTAGAACAGGTACACAACACTTTTCCCTTTTTGGGTTTGCTTGCAAAATTTTGTTATCATTTATCAGTCATCAGTTTCTTACATTTTTTATATTAGGGAACATAGTTTAATTAGGTTGATCAGGGAAAATCAATTCCAATCCATTCTAAGGCTCAAAAAGATGTAGATTAGGTTTGATTGGCTCACCTTCGTGGTTGAAATTCAATCTAATCACCTTATTGATCTCCATCTTAATGAAGCCCTAGAAAAAGGAAGAAATTCATCCTAGGTTCTTTGCATTGGACTGAGGGTTCTCTTTTTCTATGTTTTAGCATTAAAAAGTGAGGTTTCCCCTAGCATTGGTAATAAAAATGGTGATGCAATCTTAAATAGTAAAAAGAACCTATATAAGTACACAAGGCACTAGGATAGGCATATGCCCCTAATGTAACATCCAAGAGAATGAGAACACAATGGTGTAAATAATGAAATAAGCTTGTAGTGGATATGGATAGGGAAACTATAATATTTTTGTTAAAATAAGGTAAACTACTATAAATATTAGCAATTCAACATAAATGGTAAGAGTTGTAGAGAAAGTTGTGCTTATTGAACATAATCTAAAAATAAAGAAAATGTAGGGGAATCAGTGTCATTTGAACCTAATATCAATTAAATATGCCTTGTATAGATTTTTGCCTCATCTGAACCCGATAGATGGGAAAGAAAAATAAGGTGAACGAAATTCCACCATGTTTTTAAAAGATTTTTTTTGACTTTGTGGGGATATTAATAAAAATTGAACCAAGATAAATTCAAGATCCCTAATTGAACCCCTATAAATGATAAAAAATTTGTGAAGATATGAGCTACATTCTAACCCAAAATAAAGGTTCACAGAGAGGTATTTTATATTGGAGTACAAGCATTAAAAGTGAAAAAATTAACATGGCATAATTTCATTATATTTTAAATGTGATAATATTCAAATGCCATGATTTTATGTTTCTAGGGTTTAAAGAGATTAGGCATAGGGATGGTGATCTATGTTTCTTAACACTATTAATTGAGTAAATTTTTGGATTATATTGCAAAGATAAGGATATATGATGAATTTTATTTTTTTTTGGTGTAGGTCTTAAAATTATAGGGGATTTGTAACTTAAAGTGTAGATTCACTTTTCTACACAAGTTATGAAAAGGTTCAAATTTGTAGAGGATATTCCATGTGCCAACTATTATTTTTGGTGTCACCCATGCACCATGTATGATCTTCAATTGTTGATTCCCAATGATTGGATCGTGACCATTGATCATTGCAATTTTTTTATGTTCTATAAATATATTGAAGATGTTCATTTTAAATATAGAGAAAATAGTTTGAAGATCTCTAGGAGAGATCACTATTAAAAATTTCTAGAAAGTAGTGCAAAGTGATGTAAAATCCTCTAGAAAATTAGACTAAGACTAAAGATTGTTGATATTTGTGGGGAATGTAGTTGGAGAACTATCAATTATTTCATATCTCATTGTTTTCTATAGATTAGAAAGTGAGATTGTTATGTACCTAGGGATATGATATTATAACATATTTAGATGGGTATAGATGTTGATATGTGGCACACATCCCTTAATTTAGTTATATTGAGTCATGTTAATAACTTGTGTAATTAATTATATTAGGAGTTGAGTAGGCCTTCACTGGGATTACCCAGGTCCATTGTATTATTAGGAGGAGGTCTATATAAAGGAGGTGATTATCATTGTAAGATAGGTGTGAAGTATGCTATTGTATTTGAGATCTCTTGGAAATATAGCAGTGAGTGGATTCTTCCATAAGGAGTATTGTATGGTGTTACCCTACCTCAAGGGTTTACCCTATTTTGAAATTTATTGGATATAGGGCATATTGGCCCATGAACATCTCTTGTGTTGTGTAATATCTATCTTTTACAATATATTATTTATACTATTATATGTGTAGATCTTATCAAGTGGTATCATAGCATCAATTTGGGAAAAATTGGATGAAATCCTAATCAAATTTTCTTCCTAAAGTGGAAGTAATTTATATAAGGAAGGTATAGTCCAAAAATCAGCTTTTTATCATCAATATGTTGTGAGTTATTACAATTTTGTTATTTTTCATTAATTTTCCTTCTAGGTCGTAACTCAACATTATTTTCTATTTTTTAAAAATTTATGGAAAGGGCATCAAAATTCATTAGGGGTCTATTAATTTAATATTTTAATTTGAGGCTAACTTCTTCATGTATTGGTCATATCAAAGTTCAGTTAATTGAATTTGATAGAATGGTTATATATTGAAAGTATTTTTTTCTTAATCACTAGCTTCAATGGAGTTTATTACTTTTTATGGAAGTAGAGGTACATTATAATGGTTTTAAAAATATAAAATATCTCATGTAAAATATTTATTATGAAAATATACTTCGATTATTATTTTTTAAGAGGTGAAGCTAGACAATGGTATGAACCATTGGATGAGGATATTTCTTCCTTGGATGAACTAGAGAAAGATTTCTTAGATATATATGAACTCCAAAAGAAGAAGAGGAAGAAGAGGAGCAATACAATTAAGAAGAAGTGGAATAAAATGAAGAAGAAGGGGAGGAAGCAAATAAATAAAGGGGAGAAGAGGAGGAAGAAAGTAAAGAAGAAAATGAAGAAGAGAAGAAAGAAAACAATGAAGATGAGGAGGAAGAAAAAAAGACTATGGAGAAGTAGAAGGGGAAGGAGAAAAATTAAAAGAACAAGGAGATGATATCGGTACATGCACTTTAGCTCCAAGGAAGGAATATTCAATCCTTTTCACAATTTCATAGGTGCATTCAAAAGGAAAAGGTTATTGTCTCTATAAACCCTAGTAACAAGTATAACTTCATCAACATGGAATTAGCCAAGAAGCTATATGTACAAGCAAATAACATCAAGCACAATCAAATATTAGATATGGATATTCAAAATTTTGAAGATTTAAAAATCTCTATGGATAAGTATGTTTTTCATTCAAACATTCATGCTATGAATATGGATGGGTTGGATATTGTTCTTCGTTATCCTTGGTTAGAATCTTTGGGAACAATAAAAATAAATGTGCAAAAGAAGTTCATGAAGCTTTAGTATAGAAGGAAAAGGTTACATTACATGATATTACACATAAATAAGTCCAAAGGAAAATCAAAGAAGAGAAAATTTAGGAATCTCATGAAGATTGTAACAATGAATTAGAGGAAAAGAAAGAGGATCAAAATTTTGAGAAAAATGAAGAGACAAATAATTATAAGTATAAGGAATCACTAAAACAAGTGGCAAGAAATGGTGAAGAATCAAGGAAGATTCCACTGACAGCAAAAGGGTGTAATATATAGGCATCCACATCATTGTGAGAGGAAAGAATCATGGAGGAAACTATCATGGATAAATGATAGTATATCAATTCAACAAGGAAATTACTTTGGAGCTACATGGAATAAAAGGAACAATTACAAAAATAAGTGGTATGATATAAGTAATGGATACTCATAGAAGAAAGGGAGGACTTACTATGACAAGGGATGGAATAAAATGGGATTAACAAAATATGGCTCAAGACTAAGATCTAGGAATTGTCAAAAAAATACATAATGATCAACTATGGATGGTTGGATTATTGGTCATGACATCATATATGTAATAACTTGTAACAATCATATTATTTGGCTTCTTCTCATGTTTTGGGGATGAAACATGTCAAGGAGGGATGACATGTTATGTACCTATGGATATGATATTATAATGTATTTAGATGGATGGAGATGTTGACATGTGGCACACATCCCTTAAGTTAATTATATTGAGTTATGTGAATAACTTGTGTAATTAATTATATCAAGAGTTGAGTATGCCTTCATTAGGATTACCCCTCCATTGTATTATTAGGAGGATGTCTATATAAAGGAGGCAATTATCATTGTAAGCTAGGTGTGAAGTATAATATTGTATTTGATATCTCTTGGAGATATAGCATGTAGTGGCTTCTTTTGTAATGAGTATTCTATGGTGATACCCTACCTCAAAGGTTTACTCTATTTCAACATATATTAGAGATTAGGGCATATTGGACCACAAGCATCTCTTGTGTTGTGTAATATCTATCTTTTGTAGTATATTATTTATATTATTATATGTGTGGATCTTATCAGATATTTTAAATATGATGTCAAAGGTTATTCTTGATTGTAAACTATACATGATTATACACTTATTATTTTTCCTTTGAAATATCAATTGATGCACTACATTTAGGTACATTAGAAACATTTCCTAGAGAGATAAGTTTTCCTTTGGATATAAATGCACTATTTGTGTATAATTATGATAGGGTCTAGTGAAACATAGACTTGTAAATAATATATTTCTACCACTTTGAAGTATATTCATGTAAAATCACTATGAACTTATAATTTCTCTAACCCTTTCCTCTCTCTCACCCTTATCTTTTATCATTTTTTTGAAATTTGAAAGTCCAAATTTAAAGGTGTGAAGCATCAATACATGTCGTAGAATAGATGATGAAAGGGGTTCTAAAATTTAATCAAATTAAATAGATAATTAAACATTTCTTTAAGGAAAATCTTCTATATTTAGCCTTATCTTACAATTCCAATGCATAAGTATATTTGTAAGAAAAAATTCACAAAAAATTGAGACAAAAAATGTATAGTTAAGACCTTCTTATTGAAGCCTTGGTATGATTGAATTATGTTAGAATTTAATTTTCTTTAAAGAGAGATAATGTTCTTTGTGAAAATTTATCTATTCCAGTATTTGATTTTCTTTCAATAGATCCCTAGAATTAGAGCAAAAAATATTTAAAAAAACTCTACTATGCAAAGAGGAGAAATTATACAAAATAATAATAGATATTTTGCATTAATTTTGACCCTAATGGACAAATATAATTTTTAATTCCTTTCTTCAATTTTATAGCTTCTACCACTAAAGTGCAAGCCATCAATACAAAGTCAACAATAAACAAGGAGTGAATAGCATTGAGCACATTGAAAAAAAATGATACACATTATAGCATACAAATTTGGAAAATGACAACAACTTGTATGATTCCTCTTATCGTCTTAGAAAACTAGTAGGTCCACCATCAACCAAAATAGAAAGGAACCAAAACTTATGTACCTTTTCACATAGTTATCTCATTGCTCATAAAAACCAAATTTATATAGAGCCCTTGAAATGATTGTTAGAGTAAATAGGATATTTACCTGCTTAAGCTTACTTACGCATAATTCATTATAGTTTATTAGTGCATTTAATTAATTGGTAGTTGTTGTTAGTAACATTTTCACTGGCTTTCCCCTTTCCTTTATAAGCAAGGCCAATGTACATTATTCTTCATCTCAATTATTATTCACTCATTGGTGAAAGAGCTTTGCTTCTCTCATATTTTTTAAGGTTTATATTGCATATTGTGCTCTTGGGAAGTGAATTTACACCAACATGGGAATCTTCTATACTTAGCAATTCGCTAAAAAAAATTGGCTGGTTTTGTTGGATGTTGTGGATGTGTTGTTGATATGTGGTTGTCATTGATGTCAACACTACTAGAATTGTTGTAGTGAAGGTTGTATATGTCAAGGATATTGAGAAAATTGTTAAAGGAAGAGTTACAGAGTTGTTGGTTGCCAGTGGAATAATGAAGGTCATGAAGGTGTTTTGTTTTGTACATTGGAGAGTAGTTGTTGTGGACTAAAGGGTTTATTGAGATTATCTAGTTCATCTACCAGAAGTTTCAGAGGTTCGTGTGAATATTTGATCATGCTATGAATAGTTGTGTTCTGACAATGTTTATGTGGTCTCTATCAGTGTTCCTGATTGAATTTTATGTGATTTTGATAAAAAAAAATTGTTGTGGATGCTTCTAGATCATTCTCTATCTTTGTTGTACATCCATGTTGATCGGTGTGTTCGTGGTTGAAGATTTTTCTCATGTGTGTTCGGGTTTTCATGTTCTTGGACAACATGATGGTTGTAACATGTTGTGTATCCTTGAAGATCAAAATTTGAATGTTTGGTGTGCTCAAGGATATTGTTTTTGGTCACATCATAACATTAGATGATGGTGTATGATTCACATTAAAATTTATTTGTGAACTTGGGCCAACATTGTAAATATGTTTTATATTTTTGGCTGACTAAGTTGTTGATGTATTTCTTGTTGTAGATATGTAAGAGTAGTTGTTTGAGCGAAGTTAGTGTGTATCAAATAAAAGGAAAGACAAAGAAAGAGAAAGTGTGCAAAAATTGATCTAATCATTTGATTGCATAGCAGAGTGAGAAGAAGGTTGAGCAAAGTGTGAATAAGTTTTTCTATACTTAATTGGAACTGTAATCAGGCTTGTGTAGAAGTTATTTTCTATGTTCACACCCTATGGATCTAATCCAAATTATTGTGTATTGTTGGGAAGTGATCTTTCTTGTATTTGAGCAGTGAGCTCTAGGCAGTGTGCTTGAATGCATGTGCATTCCCATTATTATTCTCATTATACTTTTAACAAGGTATAATATTGTGGACTAACATCCACCATGGTTTTTCCCCTAATAGGGTTTCCACGTAAAAAAATCTTGGTGTTCTCTGTGTTTTTGATGTGTTAATTATTTATGGTTTATTGTTCTTTCATCAGATCTGAGGTTAAGTTAAGTAAAGTTTGAAAAGTTTAAATATTCAGTGACAACTGATTCACCCCCTCTCTCAGTTGTATGTCCTTGTTTTTCCAAAAATTGGTATCAAATTAGGTTCCTCTGAAGAAGTTTAAAAGCTTGAGGTGATTTGAGATGGCATTATAGGGTATGTGCAAGATCATCATGGAAAAAATAGGCCCTTAAGGGGAAAAAATTCAGAAAAATGAGAGTTAGACAACTTGACATAAAAATTTGAATAAGTTATGTATTTTATTTCAAAAATATGTAAGAATAGAATCTGTAGCAAATTGAATGTAGTTACTAAACTACTAGGTTTTTTTTTTAAGAAAAAAAATCTATTTGGTGAAAATTTGAAATTTCATTGTAGTAGTACTTAAATTTCAGGGAAAAAATAAGAAGTGGGTGTCTGTCTGACCACCCTAACCATAATAAAATGATTTTTTTATAAGATTTTAGACATAAGTAGAGGACTCATGTCCACATGTGATGCATTTTTTTTTTTAATTTTTTCCAAGTAAATAATTAATTATGAATTTTTTATTACAACTTTTAAAATATATAAAAACTCATATGTTTGACCACCTTAACTTGGTCAAAACTTCATGAAATTCATTTTTTCTTTCTTTAATCCTATAGTATGTGAACCATAGAATGCAATGCACATTTTGGATTCCAAAAATGTGATACCATTTGAAAGTTATAGATGTTTTTCAATCAACCTATCAATCAAGACTTTAGTCGTAATTCAAATAGAAAATGAATAATAATTATTTATTAAATTCAAAGTAAAGCATAATCTATATTGGTGGAAAGCTGAGAATCTCCTTTAAAAACCCTTTTCATTTCATCAATTTTGGGTAAAAAAAAAGTTGTCAGCCACATACTCTACAAATACCCATCATATCGCCACTTTTTGGCCCATCATGATCCTACACATACCCCATACAAAAAGGATAGTCCTAGATTCGATGGAACAAACTACTCATTGTGGAAAGCCAAGATGGAATGTCATTTGAGGCATATTAGAGAACCCTTCTGGAAGATTACAAAGAATCCATATGTTATTCTTCAGAATGGTCCTTCCACTGCTTATGAGATTAAAGAAGCTAAGAATAATGTCAGGGCTATGGAAGCTTTGTTGAGTGCTCTAACATATTCGGAAATGACAAATGTGATAGGTCTAAAGACAAATCATGAGATTTGGATGAAGTTGGAAACTTTGTATGAAGGAGATGTACATGTGAAGATGGCTAAGCTATAGATTTTGAAAGGCAAGTATGAAAATTTGAAGATGGGTGAAGGTGGAAATATCTCTTCTTTTATGCAAAGAGTAAATGAAATGATGTGTCGGTGGTACCCTGGAAGAGGAAGAAATTGTAGCTAAAGTGCTTAGATCATTGCCTCCCTCTTACAAAGCAAAGGCTCATGCTATTGAAGAAACTAGATCATTGATGAATATGACAAGAGATACACTGATTGGAAAACTTACTACCTTTGAGTTGAGTGAATTTGGTGAATTTGTTCCCAAGATTGAATCTGCATTCAAGGATACTATATCCAGAAGAAACAAGCAAATATATGATCTAGGAGAGTGTTCTAGAAAGTCTTCCAAGTATGATGAAGAATTGAAACAACTTGAAGATGAAGAAAGAGAGGTAGAAGAATTGGAAGCACTGATTGTGAAGAAAGAAGGTAGAGGACAAGGTAAGTATAAAGGAGTGTTTCCTATTAAATATTTTTCTTGCAATAAAATAGGTCATTTTGCATCAAGGTGCCCTGAAAGAGTTCCTGGATCTAAGCCTAACAAATCTATATTCCAAAAGAAATGTTACTATGTTAAAGAAGGAGTGACTGATGATGAGTCTGATAAAGATAATGGAAATGAGGATGAATGGGTGTTCCTTGCTATCAAGGAAAATGGTCTGATGGCTATTGGATTTGATAAAGTTGAGAAAGCTTTTGGAGCCTGAATTGAAGAAAAGGATGAGTGGGATATTGACAATGGATGCTCACATCATATGATTAGTGACAAAATAAAATTTGTAAGTCTTGAGAAGTATGATGGGGATGTAAGATGTGGAGATAACAATGCTTGTGTGATTCGTGGCAGAGGATCTATTTGTCTTGGTGGTAAGAATAACACTGATGATGTTATTTATGTTGAAGGCTTGAAGAACAACTTATTGAGTGTTGGACAGATGGTGGACAAGGGTTATGATCTTTAGTTCAAAGATGGAAGATGCATGATACTTGGAAGATCTGGAAAAGTAATTGCTTTAGGTAAAAGGACATAAGGTAATATTTTTCACTTGAATGTTGCGAGTGAAAGTTGTTTAATTGCTCAAGTAGACGAAAGCTAGTTATGGAATAGGAGGCTGTGTCAAGTGAATTTTGATAACATTTTCAAAGTAAGCTCCACTCAAGCAATAAGAGATCTACCTAAGCTAGTAAAGCCTGCTGACACAATTTGCAAGGAATGTCATATGGGAAAACAAACTAGAGTTTCTTTTCAGAGCAAACATCATACAAATGTATTACTAGAGCTGGTACATATTGATCTATGTGGTCCCTCCAGAGTTAGAAGTCTTGATGGAGAAAGGTACTTTATGTTTCTTATTGATGATTATTTTGGGATGATATGGGTTGCTTTCTTAAGAGAAAAATGTGAAGCATTAGAGCAGTTCAAAAGTTTTAAAGTTATGGTAGAGAATGAGAAAGGCCTAAAAATAAAATACTTAAGGTCAAACAGAGGTGGTGAGTTTGCCTCTAGGGAGTTCAATTCCTTTTGTGAAGAGCATGGATTTAGAAGATAGTTATTTTCTCCATGAACCCCTCAACAGAATGGAGTTGCAGAGAGAAAGAACATAACAACTATGGATGTTGCTAGAACAATGATGATAGAAGGAAATGTGCCTCACATCTATTGGAGTGAAGCTATAAGCACTGTTGTGTACACTTTGAATAGGGTAAATGTCAAAGGTAATTCTTGAAAGAATCCTTTTGAACTATGGTTTTTTTATAAGCCTACTATTAGATATTTCAAGATATTTGGAATCAAGTGTTATATCAAGAGAGATGAGGATATATGCAAGTTTGATGCAAGAAGTGATGAAGGAATCTTTCTAGGTTACTCTACTAAAAGAAAGGTCTACCAGTGCTATAATAGAAGATTAAGAAAGATGGTTGAGAGTGCAAATGTTAGAGTTGATGAGGACTTTGCTAGATCATCTAGATATTGTGGATATGATTCAGATGACCAGGAAGACAATACAAACAAAGGGAAGAATGCTCAAACATAGAATCAACTTCAAATTTTTCCATATGTTCTGGTAAAACAACTTCAATTTGTTCTGGTAAATCAAGTAAGTCAGGAAGGAGAGACAAGTGCAAGTGAAGAAGAAAGAACAGAAAAACCAGAAGCTCAAGAGAGTTCCAAAGTTCAAAGGTATATAATGAAGCTAAATCATTATGAAAATCAAATTATAGGCTAGACAAGAATAAAGGTGTGCAAACTAGGAGAAAAATTGCAGAAGAATATTGCCTAATATCCAAGATTGAGTCTAAAGATGTCAATGAAGCTTGCAATGATGAACACTGAATGTAAGCTATGAAAGAAGAATTGATGCAGATTGAAAAGAATGATACATGGATACTTGTTCCCAAACCTAAAGACAAAAATGTGATTGGTACTAAATGGGTATTTCAAAATAAGTTGAATGAACAAGGTGAAGTGGTTTGGAATAAAGCAAGGCTAGTATGTAAAGGGTATTCACAAATGGAAGGTATTGATTTTGAAGAAACCTTTGACCCTATTGCAAGAATTGAAGCTATTAGATTATTTCTTGCTTATGCTGCATATAAGAACTACAAAGTCTATCAAATGGATGTGAAGTCAGCTTTTCTGAATGGTGAGCTAGAAGAAGAAGTATATATTGAAAATCCAGATGGACTTTAATTGATTGATAAGGAAGACATGGTTTGTCGATTGAAGAAAGCCCTAGATGGACTCAAGCAAGCCTCAGAGCCTAGTATGCTAGATTGGATAAATACTTACTAAAGCTTGGATTCAATCAAGGTACTATTGACAACAACTTGTATTTCAAGTTGGATCATGACAAAGAGTTGATTATTGAGGTCTTTGTTGATTACATTTATTTTGGAGGAGATGATAATCTATGTATGAAGCTTTCTAATGAAATGAAGAGTGAATTTGAGATGAGTATTATTGGAGAGATGAAGTTCTTTTTGGGATTACAAGTTACTCAGTTAGACAATGGGATTTTCATATCTCAGTCCAAATATGTGAGAGAGCTGCTGAAGAAGTTTGGCATGTAAGACTCAAAGCCTATTGGTACTCCCATGGTGACCAGATGCAAGTTAACACAAAATGATAATTCTGCTAAGGAAAATCAAACAAGATACATGTCAATGATTGGTGGATTGCTCTATTTAACTCAAACCAGACCAAACATTATGAATGTTGTATGTATGGTTGCTAGATTTCAGGCTGATCCAAATGAGTCTCATGTGACTATTGTAAAGAGAATCTTTAGCTATCTGAAAGGAACAATTGATTTTGGACTTTGGTATCCTAAGGATGATGATCTTACTTTGAGTGCATATAATGATGCAGATTGGGCAAGAGATGTTGCTGACAAGAAGAGTACTAGTGGTGGTGCCTTCTTCCTAGGGAAGAAGTTGGTGTCTTGGTTGAGTAAAAAGAAGAATTCCATTTATCTATCTACTACTGAGGCAGAGTATATTGCTGCTACAAATAATTATACTCAAGTAATGTGGATGAAACATATGCTAAAAGATATCAAAGTAGTATATGAAGAACCTATTGCCATATATACTGTGACAAATCAAGTACAATTAACATATCAAAGAATCCAGTGCTACACTCTAAGACTAAGCATATATCAATCAAGTTTCACTTCTTAAGGGAGAAAGTGAATGAGAAAGAAGTCAGACTAGAGTATGTTCCTACCAAAGAACATGTTTCCTGGAAATTTTCACTAAGTCGCTACTGAAGGATACTTTTGAGTATCTCATAGGGATGCTAGGGGTGATTACCCCTCCTGATATGAACTAGAGATGCATTTACTTGCATCAATTTGTGTGCTTCATAGATATTTTCTGACCCGGATTTATGTTTCTATGGCTGCTACTCAAGGGGAGTAGTCAGATGTGTAGATATGTGGTTCAAAGCTTGTATGTGGGAAGGTAATGCTTACCTTTTCCATTGATGTATAAGGGGGAGAAGACCAATGTGAAAAATATTTTTGGGGAGAAGAGCAGTTGAGGAGAAGAGTAAAAATCTAAGGGGGAGTTAGTGCAACTTTGTTGATGGTATTTTTCACATCATGTGTTGCCATCAATGCCAAAGGAGGAGATTGTTGGATGTTGTGGATGTGTTGCTGATATGCAGTTGTCATTGATGTCAACACTACTATCATTGTTGTAGTGAAGGTTGTATAAGTCGAGGATATTGAGACAATTGTTAAAGGAAGAGTTACAAAGTTGTTGGTTGCAAGTGTAATAGTGAAGGTCTTGAAGGTGTTTTGTTTTTTACATTGAAGATCAGTTGTTGTGGACTAAAGGTTTTATTGCTGAGAGTATCTAGTTCATATACCAAAAGTTTCAGAGGTCCACATGAAGATTTGATTGTGCTATGAACAGTTGTGTTCTGACAATGTTTTGTGGTCTCTATTAATGTTCCTGATTGAAGTTTATGTGATTCTGATATTTTTTGTTGTAGTAGACGCTTCTCTGTTAGTTCTGGTTATTTGTGGATGATTCTAGATCATTATATATCTTTGTTGTACATCTGCATTGATTGGTGTGTTCCTGGTCGAATATTTTTCTCATGTGTGTTCAGGTTTTTAGGTTCTTAGCCGACATGATGGTTGTAACATGTTGCGGATCCTTGAAAATAAAAATTTGAATGTTTGGCATGCTCGAGGATATTTTTTTGGGTCACATCATAACATTAGATGACGGTGTATGATTCACATTAAAATTTATTTGTAAACTTGGACCGACATTGTAAATATGTTTTATATTTTTGGCCGACTAAGTTGTTGATGTATTTCATGTTGCAGATATATAAGAGTAGTTGTTTGAGTAAAGTTAGTGTGTGTGAAAGAAAAGGAAAGCTAGAGAAAGAGAAAGTGTGCAAATATTGATCTAATCATTTGATTGTAGAGTAGAGTGAGAAGAAGGTTTTTTGTGCTTAACTTGAACTGTAATCAGGCTTGTGTAGAAGCTATTTTCTTAGTTCACACCATGTGGATCTAATCCAAATTACTGTGTATTGTTGGGTAGTGAGCTCTCTTCTATTTGAGCAGTGAGCTCTAGGTAGTGTGCCTAAATGCATGTGCATTCCCATTATTATTCTCATTATATGTTTAATAGGGTATAATATTGTGGACTAACATCCACTATGGTTTTTCCCCTAACAAGGTTTCCATGTAAAAAAATCTTGGTGTTCTCTATGTTTCTGATGTGTTAATTGTTTATGGTTTATTGTTCTTTCATTAGATTTGAGGTTAAGTAAAGTTTGAAAAGTTTAAATATTATGTGACAACTGATTCACCCCCCTCCCTCTTAGTTGTTTGTCCTTGCTTTTCCAACAGGTTCACCTTTACTTTTGTGGGACTTACCAATCCTAGTATTGGTGCCACTTTTTTGCTTGGAAGCTTTTCATGGCAAGCATTTGGAAATCAAAGTCATGTTTTACTCTTTTGGACGGTATTTGCATGTTACACCTTCTTGGAGTTGTGTTCTTGTGACAATTACCATATTGGGAGAAGCCCCAATGGTAGGAGATTATGGCGTTGGCTTGATTAGCAGTTCAATTGGTTTAGTGGAAATATTTAATTATTAT
This sequence comes from Sequoia sempervirens, assembly GCA_007258455.2. Taxonomy (NCBI): domain Eukaryota; kingdom Viridiplantae; phylum Streptophyta; class Pinopsida; order Cupressales; family Cupressaceae; genus Sequoia; species Sequoia sempervirens. Next base: position 112,350 of record VDFB02189754.1, read on the forward strand.
AGGCCGTAATTTCTAATTGTAGAGGCTATTTGATTTGTGGAGGTCATGACTGCAAGTGAAGGCTGTGGCATTTTTTTGAAGGCGTGATTAGGCTGGTGCGATTATGTTTTGTATGTTGTTGTGCTCTCTATGCTCGGTGGATTTTTATTGGTGTTGAAATGGAGATCAAGCAATGGGCCCCACCATTTTTTGCACGAAATCAAGTTTTTTAACCTTATATTTCTTGTTTGGAGGTTTTTATAACTATCTTTGAAAATTTTGAAGAATTATCATTTATAATGATTTCTTTGAAGGGAACTTTAGGCAATGGAGTGATTTTATTCTCGCTCATCTTAGTGAGTATAATCTATTTACATATTTCTATAGTGATGTTCCTATTCCAGGCACACATTGTGGGTATATTATTTGGAAAGGATATAGGGCTAAAGTCTTTAGAGTTATTTTTGAGCATATAAATGATGACCTTTTGGAATCACTTATTCATTTTGAGTGCCTTTATTCTCTTTGGACTTACATTCGAGAATCATATGGAGATCATGACACTTCACCATCTCTCAATGATCCTCTTTCCAATACCAATGTGCCTCTTTATTCTTCAAAGAAGATAAACCATGCTTGTGATCCTTTGGAGGTTTTTGAGACTTCAAATGAGGTTGTAGTTGCTTCAAAGGTTCTTGATTATTTGTCAAAGATAGTTGATCCACTTTCATTAATTACTTCCATCATTCCTGAGCAACAAGATTATCATTGTCTTCTTGATTGGGATTCCTATTTCTTGGACATTGGTTCATTGTTCATGGAATATCACATTTCAAACTTGGAAGACACGTTTGAAGGATTAATTTTGCTATTTGATGATAGTTGTGGTACAACTATTGTCATGCCATCTCTATATTTAGAGAATGTTCAAAATTAGTTTCTAGTGGTACCATGTTTGTCACTTTCTATTGTGATTGGGCATGTTATTGATTGGCTTGTGGCATCATCTTCTAAGGTCTTGGAAACACATGAGCAGATTTCAGAGATATTAACATCCTATATTTGGATTTCATTTGCTAATTCATATCCAAAATGAGAAGCATTCTTGCATTTGTACTTGGTTTATCTTCTTCCCAAAGGGAGAAATGGGTATGTGCAAGATCATGATGGGTATGTGTAGGGTATGAGGCTAATGACTTTTTTTTTACCTAAAATTGATGAAACGAAAATGGTTTTTAAAGGAGATTCTCAGCTTTCCACCAATATAAATTATGATTTACTTTGAATTTTACAAATAATAATTATTCATTTTCTATTTGAATTACGACTAAAGTCCTAATTGATAGGCTGATTGAAAAACATTTATAGCTTTCAAATAGTATCACATTTTTTAAATCCAAAACATGTGTCACATTCTATGCTTCACATACTATAGGATTTAAGAAAGAAAAAATGAATTTCATGATTTTTTTACCAAGTTAAGGTGGTTAGACATATGAATTTTTATATTTTTTTAAAGTTGCAAAAAAAAATCATAATTAATTATTTACTTGGAAAAAAATTACAAAAAATATGCATCACATTGGGACATGAGTCCTCTACTTCTATCTAAAATATTATAAAAGAATATTATCATTTTATTGTGGTTAGGGTGGTTGAGGGACACCTACTTATTTTTCCTTGAAATTTAAGTACTACTCCATTGAAATTTCAAATTTTCACCAAATAGATTTTAAAAAAAAAAAAAAACCTAGAAGTTTAGAAAATACATTCAATTTGCTACAAATTATATTCTTACATATTTTTGAAATAATATAGATAACTTATTTAAAGTTTTACGTCAAGTTGCCTAACTCTGATTTTTCTAAATTTTTTGCCACTTAAGGACCTTTTTTTTCCATGATGTTCCTGCACATACCCAAATGTTATTTGTAGGCATTGGATTATGTTTCTCCTTCAAGCACTTACCATTTTTGTAGGACATTATTCATTATGGGGGGGCTATGTAGTCTCCTTCTATCTTTCATGGGAGGATCATTTATTGTATATACATGATGTATGTAGTCCTTAAGGGGTGTTATTGATTCCTCCATCCACGCATCTTGTTTTTCTTTTCTCTCTTTTGGAGAGGAGTTTTTTTCCCACAGGGTTTTCTCCTTTTTCTCAATTTGTGAGAGATTGCATTGTAAATGGGTACCTAACATGGTTGTGTAGCCAGGACCCATATTGAATCTTCATATTGCATAATAACCTCTCTAAGTTGCACTTAAGGGGGGTTGTTAGAGTAAATAGGATATTTACCTGCTTAAGTTTACTTAGGAATAATGCAATATAGTTTATTAGTGCATTTAATTAATTGGTAGTTGTTGTTAGTTAAATTTTCATTAGCTTTCCCCTTGCCTTTATAAGCAAGGTCAATGTACATTATTCTTCATCTAAATTATTGTTCACTCATTGGTCAAAGAGCATTGCTTTTCTCATATTTGTGTTCAGGTTTATATTGTAAATTGTGCTTCTAGGAGGTGAATTTACACCAATAATGATTTTTTTCTAATACAATCATAAGAAGTAGAAAAGTTAATATTAAACATCATCGCTCTTCTTCTAGTTATTAACATATTATGAATTAATTCTCAAGAAATTATTATTACATCAAGAATTTTCTTTCCTTTGATAACTTCTCATTATTCCTCTAAAATAATATTAGGAATCCAAGATTAAAATCTTATGACCACAATATTTGAAACATTAAATATATGAAAATTATAAAGATAAATGGATCTAAAATTTTCAAATATATAGAAATTATATTCTTTTGAGATTGGAGGAAGAATTATAATATTTTGGAATTGAGATTTGTAATACCTTACATACAAGATTCCATATTTTTTCACTATATAAAATAAGATCACAACAAATAAAATACCATGCTCCGTTGATTTTTTTCCTAGATATTGTTCATACCAAGTGAGTCATCAAGACAAAAGGAAAACTAGTAGTTTTAATTTATCTTCCATCAATATTTCCTTAACCAATTATTCATTCATTTGACTAGAGATAAGAGGCAAGATGAGCTTAGTTAACTCATCGTAATAAAAGTATTATCAAAAGCATCCTTCGAAAGAATATTTCAAAATAAACCTTCTTATAAGTTGTCCTCCATGATATCCTCCTCACCACCTCTTTTTCTTATTACAACTCTATTTCTTTATTGATGTGACATCACTACTTTATGAAAGAATTCAAAGCTATCCTCCTCACCTTCTCTTTTTCTTATTAAAACTCTATTTCTTCATTGATGTGACATCACTACTTTATGAAAGAATTCAAAGCTAGCATCAACAAACTTAACCAGAAGAACTCTAGGCCTGAGAAATAATAGCTTTTTCCTCTTCCCATATTTACTCTAACCTACAAACCAAATTATTTTCTTTAGATTTTCTAAAATTATTTTTTAAATAATTTTGGTCCAAGGCATTTATCACTTCTAATCAAGCTTTCACATTACTATTTTATCTCACTCTCATTATTCATGATGCCCCTTTGATACTCTTTTATCTTACATTTAGTATACTTTAATTTTATATGAAATGTGTACATATTAAAAAAATTAACATTAAACTCATTCCATCATTTTTAAAGAATTTTCTTGAAATTATTATGGTTTCATAGGAAAGGATTAAATTTGAAGTGGTAAATCCATAATGTTTAAAACCGTAAACTTTTAGTATGATATGACCATGCTAAGATCTATCCATTGGTAGGATGAAGGATTCAACTTTATAATTGAGACCCAACAAAAAAATTACTAATAATAAATCTATCTAATGTATTAATAATCAAATACATTCCTTTCCTTTGATTTTTTTGGGTAAATTTGTCATGTTTGAAAAGTACACTAATGAGATTTCCTTCTTCCATAATATCTAACAAATACTAAATACTTTTAAATACAAATAAAAATTACCCTATTTTACCTCAATCTTAAGGTTAAATTGAAGTCGACACCAACAACCTAATATTTTCTAACTAGTAGAGGATCCATCCTACCATATTTATTGTCAATATTCCTTAAGAAATGAAAGAAGATTAAAACCATAAGAATTTGTAGTATATATATTTTTAAAAAAAATTGGCATTCTAAAGAAATTATAATCCATGAATCTTCTTTCACACTATTAATGAAATTCTATTTTATCCTATTCTAACTAACTTGGTAATACCCCTAGACTATCCCCTTGAAATAATGCATCCATTCTCAAAATTATTATTATTATTTGATACAGTTTCTATTTGTAACATATCTTCCTATTAAATTTTAGTTTGTTGACGAAAAATAATATCAAGTTACAAGTCAAGGTTCATCCCATAATGTGATGGTAAAATTATGGCATTTTTGTTGTGGCCACCAAGGTTCAAACCTCCACTAGGCCATTGTGATCATAGACACTATGCCTCTGTCGATCCAATGTGCTCATAGGTTTGAACCACAATGTTGAGGCTACTAATGGTGTTCATGACATGAGGTAAGCATTCATGCCTATTTTGATCCCTCACTGGGTTGGTGTACTTGTAAGCTTTGTGCCTCTACTAGGCTACTGTGCTCATAGGATTGGACTAATTACTAATGTTCATACTGGGGAGGAGTCACTCGATTGTGGCCTCCATGTTGGCTCGAGCTAGGATAAAAATTCTTGATGTTACCAATAAAAAGAATCAAGTTGCAAGTCAAAAATATTACCTTCAAGAGCTCTTTTAGTAGATGTTGAACCTAAATCCATTATATTGTAAGAAAAATAATCATTTCTAATGTTGCAAAGAACACCCTTCTTATTCTTCCCTCGTTGATTTTCCATTGAAGTGTGTCTTTTCCTTATGTTGTTGATGCACCTATATAGTAATTTAGTTGTTGTCTTCCTTCCTCTACTATTTTTGTGACAATATTTGAAGTGAATATATTCTTGTAGGATGACTTGTTGTACTCTTGGTAATGCCACAATCAATTAGAGAATCTAAATTTACCATATAGAGGAAATTTCAATCACACCATTAAAATTAGATATAGCCTCAATCACTCTAGCATCCTCACTTATTGAGACAACTTGCTCTATTCCACTCTCCACTTCATAATAAACTTCCCTTTATTTAATTTGAAGATTCATTTCCTAAATTTCCTTTATTCTCTAAAGATATTCTTCCTCATTAGAGTTTTCTTTTAACATTCATCCATTGATATCTCTTCCAAGATTAGATATATTCTTTCATTATTTTTATTTTTCAGAGTAAAGCAAATTTTTCATGAATAGACAAAGAGCCAATGAACTCCTTTATATTTACCCAATTTTATCTTTTATCTTTAAAAGTAAAAATCCATTATTCTTAATAACTTTGGAATATTTCTTGTTCCTTGCTTGATATTTTGGACACTCATAAGAAAGTTCTCATATTTGTTACTGTTGATGTTTAAAATTGTTTAGAAAAATAGCCTTATGGGAAACCTAGTTAATGGGGGGCCAATTGCACTAAACTGAGTAACCTTCGAGCTTTTAAATAAGCCAACTCCTTCTGTATTTGGGGGTTTGGAATGGAAAAAGGAAGCAGATATATTAAAATAAGATCTAATCTAAGGCAATGTGCCAAGAGTTAAGCATGGGCATGGGAAATCTTCCTTTTAGATGAGATTTAAGGGCCCATTCAACAATATCCATGTTTGAAAATAATAGAAAGCATACCAAATACACATTTACTAAATAAGAAGAGTTCAAAACATGATCTTAATCAACAAATTTATATTGAAATTATAGAAGTATTGTAGATAAAATACCAAGTACACGAAACAACATAGTATAATGTCTTGTTCATTAACTAAGAAATAGAGAGACCAAACAATATGGCATAGTTTGTGAGTCTTAATGCAAAAAGGCCTACAATATTTTCACTTCTTTTTGTGATTTTCAAACCCTTTTATCAAAGTTGAAGCAATATATATAGATCACCCACTACCAGAAAGTCAGTAACCAAAAAGATTCCTAGGCACAAGCAATGATACTCGTCACAATGATTCCCTAAGGCTGTTGCAATAGAAAGATTTTCTTACATAGCACGTGGTCGCCTTTGAACAAGATGTGCTCCTCAAGAAATGATGAATGTGGTCCTAGTGTGGAAGTAAAGAAATTCCCATGAAGCCACATGTTTCCCACCCTCAGAGTTGGTTAGGACACATGGTGAAAGGGAGGGACTCAAAATTCATTCTTCCCTTCCTTGTGATTAAATTCCCCACAGAGAAGACACAAAGAAGTCTTTGTTTCAAGCATCAACCATGGGGTCTACCAAAAGGTTTCCCACAAAATGATACAACGTGGCACATGGGTGGAGCTCGATAGAGAAGAAAGGGAGAGAGGGCTCTCAAAGGCCCACACTGCTGACACATGGAAAAAGAGCAGGGCTATATAGTAGAGCAAGGGAAGAAAACCTTCCAAGGAGCGTGTAGGTGACATGTGGAAAAATAGACGAAGGTGCTTCAAAAGGGGCCCAGACATATTCAAACATATGAGACATGGGCTGGGGTTGATGCAAAATTATCAATGATCACTCAGAGGGAGCTTTAGGGATTTTAATCCATAGATTTGGGTGACGATTAGGGGCATTTTTCCCATGAAATGGGAACCCAAAATTTTTGGTGCGAAGACGAAAGCCTTATCCATTGGGAAACAATCAGAGCTTTAAAAGTGTGGTCTGCAAAGGTAGCCAGTTGGCCTTGGATGACATCGATAAGGCACGCAAATTCTCTTACACCTCATGCAAATTGATTATTTCTTGGAAGGGTAGCTCCATGGAGATCCTGGTTCCAGAATCAAGTTGAAAGAGAAGCTACACTATTTGATGTGTGGCACCTTCAATATCTGCAGCAATGGGAGGTTGACTGAAATCTAGAAAAGTAGATAAATCCCACTACTTTTTCTCGATCTTTGCTACAATATACCCCGTCGTGGCCATTGAATCATTAGATAGAAAATGGGAGGGAAAGCTCATTTGAGTCAAATGGGAGAATTGCATCCACATATTGTTCACAGTTGACTCGGTGTTGCCGAGCAATTTCTAGCCTAGAGGATGGCCATGACAAAGGAGGTGATCCCATAATAGTGGTTTACAATTTTGGCCAAACTGACACTAAATTATTATTTTAACTAAATCTTCACATTCGCACCTATAGCGGCTAAACCATGATGAATTTGAAGATGGTGCAAACTAGAGTCTCATCAAATTTTTTTGTAGATTCTAAAATATTTTTTCAAAATTTTTGGAATCAAATTGCACTTTTTTTTTCATCTCACACAAAATTGATTTTTTCAAAAACAACATTTTTAAAAGTGACCATAGCATAACTTTTTTCCATGAAGGATAAAATTATAATTCTTTCAAATTTAGATTTGTAACTCTGATATCTAGTGCTTCCACTTGGTTAGATGGTTTTATTGAATATTTTTTCCTTAATCAAGTTTCAAAGTCAAATAAATTATAATTCTTAACCTTATAGCGTAACTTTTTGTATATGTCAAAATTTAAATTTTTTTTTGATCAAGGACTTCAATATTTGGTGCACTCATATTTTCAATTTTTGTTTTCGATAATCTTCTATTTTTCCACATGTGAAGAACAAAGAAATTCATTTTCGATGAAAACCTATGTTTAATAAAACTTAAAAAAAAAATACATAACAAAACAAAACATATTAAAATTATATTCATTGGATAGCTTGTTCTAAGGAATACCATAATCATTTGAAATAAATTTTAAATGAATTCATTTGATCCCCCAAAAGCTAAATCAAAAGTGATTTTTTATCAGCATTTTGATAGATGTAAAGGAGACGCATTTATAGGTATGGTTTAAAACTAGCGAGGTTCTATCCAAGGGGGTTTGATCTAAGATGATTTGATCAAACCCTCTTCAATTGGAATCCTTAAAATGGAACTTTTTAAGGCTTAAATCATTATATTTTCTAAAAATATGTGATTTCAGCTAAAATTCGTTCCTCTCAGGAATTGTAAACCACTATTGTGACGACCCAGGATGAATTCTTTCACCTTCTTGGAAGCTGACCTCTGATCTTCAATCCATGTATTCACCAAGTCTATGTTTTCCACCATGTACAAATTTTCCGTCAAATTCTTTGCCTCTAGCACCTTTTCCACAATGAATTGTGGAACCTGCTCCATCGTTCCACACACCTCCTTGCTTAAACCTGCCACATATGCCATGAATTGGAGTGCTAGTTGAAGAGTCAAATAGAAAGACTTGACTCTCTCCTAGTAGGAGATATATAACTACTGGGCTACTAAAAGGAGATCTAACTGAGGAACAGAGGGTTGGAGAGGAGTTTTCAAAAGACCAATTTCCATCTCCTTCTACCTGACATCTTGTGCCAACTCTTCAATTTTCTTGTTCACTATGGAGAGTTGTTCCTACAGAGTTTTAAACTCGACATCGTTGCTTTGTAAAAACTCCTCAGCCTAGCTTCAGGTTTTAGATTCCTTTTCTAGGGAGAGATTTACTTCTTGGATCTCCTTTTCAAATTGGGCCTAATAGTCCTAGAGCTCCTTGCCTTTCTATTGCATTTCTTGCTCCAATTGAGCTCGTTGCTCCCAAAGCTCTTTGGTGTTTTGTTGCATTTCTCCCTCTGCCCAAGCTAATCGATATTGTAACTCATGGTTTTTCTATTGTAATCTAGTAGCTAGGTTGGGATTTTGGGACTGGAACATTGCAAGTTCCTCTTGAAGCTTGGCCTTTTCTGCCCGCGCTTGTTGAGACAGGAGTAAAATTTCCTTGGCCTTCTCTTTTTTAAGTAGGATCTGTAGTCTTTCCTTAAAATTATTGAGTTCCTCTTCCTTCCTTTTTAGTTTGTGACTATACTTCAAAAATTTGGTAGCCACCACCCGTTAAGTCTCCTCCATTAGCTTGACTTTGTCTTGCAGCTGAGTTGCATGTAGATCAATCCTAATAGCATGGATCATATAATCCTCAGGTTGCATCTCCCCTTGGAAAATGTAATGAACCTTGAACTTCATTAAAAAGGGTTTGCACACATGGCTTTGTAGGCTTCACTGTATCTTTTTCTTTTCTCTTCTGGACTCCGATAGCTCATGCTACCTTAGTCCTGTTGCTTTGCCCAATAAATTTTGTTGGTGATTTAATTAGTTCGCTAGTGAAGGGTGCACCAGGAGGAAGAGAAAAAGGGAACAAGATCATTGTCGTATCAAATGATGTCTTCTTTGGTAGAGAGACCATCAATGGGGAGAATAATAGAATGCTATGCCAAGGTCCATTTTGGGAAGTGGTGGAAGGAATCATAGGGAGTGGTGGTGGCAGCAAAGATGCAGAGGATACCATATATTGGGCAAGCTGAGTTGGAGTTGATGTGATAGTAGTAGAAGGGTTAGTAATGGCAGGTCTAGATTGGGCTCTGAAAAAAGATGGAACAAACTGTGGGGGAGTAAAAGCTACCTATTCGATTTACGAGAATTACGAGAACCCTCCTATGGCCATGGAAGTAAAAAAGGAAAGGAAAACACCTGAAGTAATGGGAGACGTAGAGTCAGTAGGGTTAACCAAAGACCATGAAGAGAGAAGAGAGGGAGAGGAAGATACTTGTGTTGCCATGGGCACTGATCCTTGGCTTGTTACAATTACTTGTGAGCCTTCTCTAGGAATTGCATCTGTGTGTGGCCTCTTCTCGGGTGGAGAATTGTCCACCTATATGACCTCCTAATACTGTTGGGCTACCCTGGGTCTCTTCATAGCCCATGTACATGGTAGTGAGGCCTTCAAATGCGATGTAGTCAATTGCATGCTTAGTGGGCTTTACTAGGTTGTTCTACTGCTTTTCCAGTTCTCTGTGCTTGGGCTTTCTTCGGCTCTTTCCTTCTCATTATTGTAGCCACTTCCTCTGGATTTGCATCCTCATCATCGCTTGCATCAATATCATCATTCCCTTTGTTCCATATATCATGAAATATATCATCCATGTCTGACCCCTAAAATGGGGCATCAAGGCATCTAGTCTCCTAACGATAAATCCAAAAGTGTGCAATCTTTTCCTCACTCCACTGACATTTCTTGGCCAATTAATTGTGAAGGGTGGCCCCAATTTTACACTTGTCATTAGGCCATGGCAGCCTCTTATCATCAATAGGAACATAGGCCAGGTCCACAAATAAATCATCCTGATCCCCTAACTGTGGATTCCACCGAGCTTCCCAGTAGGGTTGAGAGCTATGAGTTACCTTAACGTTTAGACTCACTAAGTCATTATCGAGATTATAATCCCATTTGTCACAAATTATTACCAACCCTAGATGAGCCAACTTTGCCTCTAACAAACCATGTGTCTGCTTCTTTACCATTATTGCTGTACCAAATCTCAAAGGGCATTTGAAAAAACCTTTCTTATTTTTTCCTCTGCAAAATTTGATGTCAATAATCGCCAGTTGCCGAAATACCTCAAGGGCCAACACCCTATTTGTGATGCATACTGGGAGTCAGAATTGTTCCTCGATAAAACCATGTAGGCTAACAAATGAAAAATCCTACCCAAGGAACCAGTCACAAGGAGGAAATTTTTGTTGCATCTACCTTGTTTGCTCGGTAGAAAGCCAATAACTAATTTAGGAGGATCTAGAAGACCTTAAAAATTCATAGTCTCATAACCATATGGAACTAGCTCCATCGCATATGTATTTCCTACACGGTCCTAACATAACTTGAATCGCATCAAAAGGAGATCATATGCCCGATATATGCTTGGTCAAAGTTTGGTCAACATGAGGTCAAAGCTGGTCAACCAAAAAAATTAATGAGCATGGAAAATTTAAATAAAAGTTCCATCATGTAGATCTCATCGAGAGCTTTTTGATGCATTTTGAACATACCAAATTCGATTCCGTGTGTGGAAGTTATGACCAGTCAAAGTTGTGGTCAAACTTGGTCAAAGTGGTGACGCAACATCACCAAAAATTGACACTTGGAAGGACATGTGGTAGATGACATGGTAGGAATAGTGAGTTGGCACTGACATGGACCAAATAAGTGGAAAAAAAAAAGAATTAAATCATATTTGTTAAAGAAAAAACATATGGTTTTAAAATAAAATAAAAAAGAGAGGATTTGGTGGGATTTTATCCCTTAAAATCCTCTTGCCTTGCCCATAAAACACGGAGAGAAATGAAGCCTGTAAGATTATATTTCAATAAATTATCCCCTTTAACCACCTTTCTCATATTTCAACGAATTATGATATTTTAAGGGGCTTAAAATAATTGGTTAAAGATTTTTATGATTTAAAGGAGGTTTATGAATATTTTCAAATATTTTTATATGTGAATATAGGGGGGTTGTGAAGATTATTACTTGTCATAGGTGATATGGGCTGATTTTCAAAATCATATGGTTTTAGCCATATTGAGCAAATAAATTTGTTTAAAAGGGGGAGAGTTTTGGCTTGAGAATTAATCAAGTTTACTTGGAGAAATAATTCCAGTGTGAGAATTTTTGGAGGAGAAGAATTACAAGGTGTTATTATACACCAAAATTGTAAAAGTGAGAGAGATTGTGAGGAAGTTTGCGTAGGTTTTGAAGCTTAAATATTGTAAGAAGGCATCTTCAAGTGCTTGGCGATATTAATGAAAGTTGTCCAACATTGAGAAGTGGACCCGAAGACATATTCCTTTGAAGGACAAACTCCATTATCAACCTGCGTCTGATCTTCCTATCTTCCATCTCATTCTCCTTCTATCTCTTATCTTAAATTCTCTCTAATTTCATTTCAATTTATCTTTCAATTTAGTATTTGATTTCTAATTACAACATTTTAGTAACTAGTAATTTCATTAATTTATGTAATTTAAGTGAACCTAGTTTGTAATTTCAAATGTTAAACAACATAGTCACGCAATTTTGTCTGGATTGGGAATAATTGTAATTAAGGTTAAATGCATTTGAATTTGTAAACCTCTAATTACAGATCAGTTTTGTATCAGAGCCCATTTTGCAGGGAATTGCAGAAGTGAATGTTAACTAGGTTGAAACTAAAACAAGGAGGTGTACTGGAATAATTCAATCTAGAGATCAAAAAATGAAATACCTTTCCACTGAAGATGTTAGAGATTGTAACTAAGCATGAAGCTCCAGAGCTCAATCCGAAAGCTTTTCAACAAGCTTTTCTCGAGATGAATTCGATGGTGGAAGTTCTTTTCCAGGATAGGAAAGAACGGAAGAAGAGAAAGGCTAGGAAGAAGGAGGAAGCTAAATCCTCGTTGGAAGAAGACAAAGGTAAAGGAGTAAGAGGTGTTGGTGACCCTCTTGAACCTCCATTTCTGTTCTCTTTATCTTCTTCATCATCTTCTTCTTCTTCGTCTAACTCTTCTAAAAAGAAACAACCTATGCAAACTAATTGAGCTTTGTTAAAACTAGATGTTAAATTTGAATTTCCGACTATTAATGGAGAACTAGATGCAAAAAAAATTGATAATTGGATTAAGAAAATTGAAGTTTATTGTAGAATTCATAAGTTTACAGAGGATTCTCAAAAAATCCAATTAGTCACTCTTCACCTAGGAGGCATAGCCTTAATCTGGTGGGAGAGCAGAACTTGGGAAGATCTAAGCTGATATGGTATTTAAATTATTTCTTCTTGGTTTGAGTTTATAGTTGCATTAAAGAAAAAATTATATCCATGAGGTCATGTGTAAAAAGCAATACTAATGAATTGGCAATCATTAAATCAAGAGAAAGGATAAAGTGTAAAAGAATATACACGAGTTTAGGAAAAGAGCTTTAATTTTGGGCATTCCATTATATACACAAGAAAATTTGTTAAAGTATATAGGTGGATTACATGAAAACTTGAGGCATACAATACTTATGTTTAAAATCCAAAGTTCTAACCTTGATGAAGTTAGTGTGCAAGCCATTCATCTGGAAACCAACTTGTGGAATAGCCATGATGGTCTCTTAATGGACTCCAATAAACACAAAGGGATCAAGAAAGGGAAGGAGGAAACACAATGGATGGCTACTGTAATGGAAGATGAGGATAAGCCTTATTGCTCACACTACAAGAAGAAAGGGCACAAAGATGCAAAGTGCTGGAAATTGCATCCTAATAAAAAATTGAAATGGTTCAAGGATAGAAAGGGTAAGAAAAAGACCACAGCTATTGTGCATGATCTCGGATTAGATTTTGATGGTGAAACCAAGATCACCGTTGTGGGTATAAAAGGTAGCATTCCTGTTGTCAGTACTAGTTCCCATGCTTCTCCTATAAAGTGTAATGAAGTACCTATTGAAAGTAAGAGGAATGGATTGTTTCATATAAGGGCTATTGCGAAACAAAATAAGATTGATACACTCATAGATAGTGGATCACAAGTGAATCTAATCTCTAAACAAGTTGTTTAACAACTGGGATTAAAAACAACTCTACATCCTAAGCCATATCCATTGGGTTGGGTGCATGATAATGCTAGGCTACATGTGTCAAAGCAAGGTAAACTCCGATTTGCAATCACATCCAAGTTTGTAGATGAGGTAGAGTTAGATGTAATTCCACTTGACATCTATGGAATGGTTCTAGGTAGTCCTTGTATGACAAAACAACCATTTTCTAGGGAACATAACATGTATCATTTGTTTAAGGATGGAATTGAATTCATTGTGAAAAATCATTGCATGAAGAATGATAGATCTTTTGTAGACACAGGACATATGAAGATGATTGTAAATGCAAGCAATGCTTTAACTCTCATGTCTGTAATAGCTAGTGATACTGAGCATGAAGATGATAGGGTGTCACAGACAACACAGTGTGAGGATCAATTGCAAGCATAGTTAAGCCTTCAACCAAAGGTGGTAAAAGAAGGTTTGAATGACACATTTTCTAATGATGTTCCTATTTAGGAGATCCAACACATTGATAATTTTTCCGCTACATCATTTTATTTAGTCTTGTTGTTTACTATTCTGCTAGTTAGCTCTATGTGGATGGTGGATGTGACAATGAATATTGGTGAATATAAAGTTGAATGTATCAACAATGCTATCTCATTTTCCATCTTGTTTGTGATGGGTCAGATGTACAAAATTCTAGTAGGGCCAATAGATGATACCAGGCAGGTGAGGCACCAATGTCCTCACTCAACTTCTATATAGAACCAAACTTTTGGTGGTCCAAAATCTTCTCAATTAGGAGGAATGATCTAGGAGGATCTAGAAGATCTTAAAAATTCATAGTCTCCTAATCACATCGAACCAACTCCATCACATAGGGATCACCTACACGGTCCCGACACAACTTTAATCGTGTCAAAAGGAGATCGTACACCTGAGATATGCTTGGTCAAAGTTTGGTCAACATGAGGTCAAAGCTGGTCAACCAAAAAAATTAATGATCATGAAACATTTATATACAAGTTCCATCATGTAGATCTCATCGAGAGCTTTCCAGTACATTTTGAACAGACCAAATCCTAGTTTGTATGTGGAAGTTATGACTAGTCAAAGTTGCGGTCAAACTTGGTCAAAGTGGTGACGTGGCATCACCAAAAATTGATACTTGGATGGACACGTGGTAGATGACATGGCAGGACTAGTGAGTTGGCACTTACATGGACCAAATAAGTGGAAAAAAAAATGGATTAAACAATATTTGTTAAAGAAAAAACATATGGTTTAAAAAAAAAGAAAAAGAGAGGATTTGGTGGGACTTTATCCCTTAAAATCCTCTTGCCTTGCGCATAAAACAAGGAGAGAAATAAAGCCTGTAAGCTTATATTTCAACAAATTAACCCCTTTAACCACCTTTCTCATATTTCAACGAATTGTGATATTTTAAGGGGCTTAAAATAATTGGTTAAAGATTTTTATGATTTAAAGGATGTTTATGAATATCTTCAAATATTTTTATATGTAAATATAGGGGGATTGTGAAGATTATTACTTGTCATGGGTGATATGGGCTGATTTTCAAAATCATATGGTTTTAGCCATATTGAGCAAATAAATTTGTTTAAAAGGGGGAGAGTTTTGGCTTGAGAATTAATCAAGTTTACTTGGAGAAATAATTCCAGTGTGAGAATTTTTGGAGGAGAAGAATTACAAGGTGTTATTATACACCAAAATTGTAAAAGTGAGAGAGATTGTGAGGAATTTTTTGTAGGTTTTGAAGCTTGAATATTGTAAGAAGGCATCTTCAAGTGATTGGCAATATTAATGAAAGCGGTCCAACATTGAGAAGCGGACCCGAAAACATAGTCCTTTGAAGGATGAGCTCCATTATCAACCTACATCTTATCTTCCTATCTTCCACCTCATTCTCCTTCTATCTCTTGTCTTACATCCTCTCTAATTTCATTTCAGTTTATTTTTCAATTCAGTATTTGGTTTCTAATTACAACATTTTAGTAATTAATAATTTCATTAATTTATGTAAAAGTGAACCTAGTCTGTAATTTCAACGGTTAAACAACATAGTCATGCAATTTTTTCTGGATTGGGAATAATTGTAATTAAGGTTAAATACATTTGAATTTGTAAACTTCTAATTACAGATCAATAATCCTTGCCCTCCTTACTAAAATCTCACAAAATTGGAGTCAAGAAAAAGTTGAAAAATGCATAGTAATCATAAGTTACAAAAATGAGGGCAGTCCACACACAAACCAACCTTCTTACCCCATTTTCATCAAACATAGCCAAACCCATATGATTTCTAAAGAAGTTAGGGTTCTGGTGTAAAAACATGTAAGGAGAGAAGAAAACCTGAACCTATGTTGTGTCCTATATTCCTTGAATTGTTTTAGCATCTCCCAAACAATGACCCTCGTGAAGTCATACCAAAAGAGAGAATATTGTCTTAACTAAAAACCCAGACCCATTTGAAACTCCTGAACGTCCCTGTCACTTTACATGCTACAAACAAAAGCCATCATAGAGAAGGTGTCCTACAAGTCTAAGTTGAAAACATTGTGCACAACCAGAAACTATGACCATGATTTTACTGCATCTTCCTTGGGCTTTTTCGTTTCTTGATTATAAAAGTTCAGAGCATACTTTATGGTCCTCCAGAGCTCTTCCAAGTTTGCTGCAGTGAATCTCTCCCTTCTTTCTATTCCCCTTCCTCTAGGGATGCATAGCATATTCCTAATAGCTTCCACGCTAATCACAACCCTCAGTTTCCAACCTTCAATGGTGTCGGTATCTAGGTTGAAATGTTGAGTGCACTCATGAACTAGTTTTGGATAGTGGTGCACCAAGGGGACCATATACTGTGGGAGACAAAAAAACCACAACTTTTACGCCAAAGACTCTTAGATATCAGTCTTTTTCATTCTCTCGTAGGCTGCTTCCCTAAGACTCTTAGGGTTAGTTTTGTGGATAGGGTCATGAATATTATCCCATTCTTTTACTATTAGGGCCTTGTCCCTATGATTAGCCTTCTCTATGGCTCTTGTGTGAGGCCACTTTGGCTTTCCCAACATCCCAAAAAAGGCGTAAGAGATGTCATTGAAAATATTGGCCATTGGCACTGCTAACATGGCATCAAATTAGCTTTGAACCACCTCACTTTGTGCTTACATTTGAGGATTCTAGGCCATTTCAGGAATCTGTATACTTTTGTGATGCTCAACCTTTCTGCAACTCACTTGGGTTCTTCTTAGCAAACTATGCACTCAGAACTATTCTCAATGAACTGTGTACTCAAAAAGTTCTCTTCAGTGCTATTCTTTTGCATGCAACACTTAGCTTTTCCTTATTCAGGAATTGGAAACAATAGTTGTTTCAAGAAATAAATTTGACATGTACCATTAGTTGTTTCATGCATGCAAAATGAATTATTTTCCTCTGAAAAGACAATAATTCATAATGACAATTATCTATTATGTCCTATGGCGCCATCTCTTGGGAAATTGAGCTAGTGATTAGAGGCATACAAAACCTTTTGCATGATTTTGCATTTAATAACTTAAAAAGAATGATTAGGAAAAAGGGTGTAATGAGTACAATTTTTTTTTGAATTAATATTGGAAACTGAAAAGTTCTCACATCTTGACAGATTAGCACCTGACCATGTGGACTATCACTTGTGCTTGCCACCAATTTTAGTTGATTAATTACTTCTTTTCAACTTGCATGCAACAATTCATACACAACAAATGCAACTTGGTGGGATTTTTGAGTTTGCACCCAGTGGGATTTCGGGTTTTCTCTTGATCATCATCATGCTTATCACATGCATTGTACCCAAACTAGATCTATAAATAGACTTAAGGATGTCAAAAAAATTTAGACTTGGTAATTGGGATTTCTGATAAAGGCAATGAATACTCCTATTAGGCTTACTAGCAATAGGTCACAATTAGATTTTCTAGGTGATTTCTAGTGGGCATCTGAAATGCATGACCAAGAAAAAGAATTCTCTAGAAATAATTGTGATGAAATGGGTATTAGAGAGGGACTGTATAGAATACGAGGACAAATATAGAGTAAACACTAATGTTTGCTCTCATTTTGTTGCCTCTTTGCTTGACATATAGGTGCCCAAGCAGATGATATTGCAACTCACCATGGAAATCTTCCCAAAGCGCTACCTCGAAGGCCTTGGCGAAGTTGTGATGAATGCGGTGTATGGCCTTGGTCTTCCCACAGTAAGTGATCTCTGCCGACACATTGATGAGGATGCAGTGGTGCCCTAGGTGCCATTCTTGAGCAGATTTCACATTATGATGATTGGAGAACACCGCCAAAGGGTTTCTCATGCTTTCCACTTCCTAATGAGATGCTACAATGTTGTACTTTTCTACGATGTGGAGTGGTACACTGACTTCAAAAACCTAGTGTTTCCTCCTCTGCTTGCTATTGCTACTGTTAATGCTCTTATTGCCCCTGCTCTTGTTGGTGTGGTTGTTCCTTCAATGTTGTTCCTGATGGACCTACTGCTACTGATGGTGATGCTTCCCTAGTTGAAGAATGAACTCCTTTCTCCTCCATTTTGTATATATGCCTCAGAAGGCTTTTAATATATACTTGAAAAGCTACTTAATATATATATACTCGAAAAGTATGGCTCGAGAGCCATTTTGAATTGTAATATCTCAAAGCATATATATTTACCATATAATGAATATAAAGCTCTTTTTTTCAATTTTCTATCTCTTTTTCTTTCTCTTCTTCTTGCATCATGGGTTCTATTTAATAAAGACTAGGCTGAATAAAACACAAAGAAAATTTACATAATTACATATTTACACCAGTAAAATGATTAATAAAGCTAATTGAACAATTTGAGGTGAACTTCGTTGACTGGAATTCCCAATGCTTCTTTCTCCATGTTCTCTAATTCAAATGCATTATGTTGCTTGCATTGAATAATTCAGAAAGGGCCTTCCCATAGACTATCAAATTTTTCATGTTGGCTAGGCTTTACGACTCTCTCATTGAATTTTAGCACTAAGTCCCCGCATTTAAGACCCTAGCCAGAGGTTTTCTTGTTGAACCTTCTCTTAAGCACTTGTTCATGGTTAGACATGGATGTCAGGGATTTTTCTCTTTTCTCTTATACCTCCAACAATTCAGTCAACTAGACCTTCATGGCTCCATTTTGTTCAACTTCTAGAGACTTGAGCAACTACAATGTGGGAATTTCCATAGATATAGGTAGTAGCACTTCCTTCTCGTATACCAGCTCATATGGAGAAGTCTTTAAGACTTGCTTAGGGGTTATTCGGTCTACCCAGAGTGTTGCTTTGAGGTTTTGATGCCACTCTCTTTGATGCTATGACCCTATTATTTTAATGAGTCAGACTAAATTTTTATTAGTCAACTCGACCAAACCATTTCCCTATGGGTAATAGTTTGAAGATGTCTTTAGGAATATGTCATGCTTAAGTGCGAATTGACATACCTTTGAACCCAAGAAGGCCTTTGCATTGTCAAAGATGATGGTCTTTGGTGAGTTGAACCTTGTTATCAGTTCCTCAAGGAAATTCACAACCTCCGCCTCAGTCACATTCTTCAAAGACATGGCCTTGGTCCATCTAGTAAAGTAGTTTATAGCTGTGAGGATCCATTTATGTCCAATGCTAGAAGTGGGATTAATCATCCTAATGAAATCTAGTCCCCACTGCATGAAGGGTTCTTCAACCACTATTTGATTCAAAGGCATTGCTAAGTTTTTCCGGCTTCCTCTGAAGAATTGGCATTCTTTGCATGATTTAACTAGAGAGTTTGAGTGATTGAACAATGTAGGCTAGAAGTACCCAACACACATAATTTTGATGGCAGTGGTCTTTATAGAGAAATTTTCACCTACAAGATTTTTGTAAATATGTTTAAAACTTTTTGTGCCTACTCTGAGCTAATGCACCATAGAAGAACACCATTGAAATTCCTTTTGAAGAGAATCCCTTTAATAAGAACGTACCCGTTGTTCTGCAATCTATAAAATCTTTTCTTTTGAGAAGGAAGGATTGGCGAATATTTTCCTATCTACATGAATCTCATTCTCTTTTCCAACCAATAGCCTTCAGACTCAGATTCATTCATTAGAACAAGCTCGGGTTGTTCCTCCTTAGCTACCACTTCTTCATCATGTGCTAGATACTCACACAATCCTCTTCATCACATGATCTTTGTGGGCTTGACCTCAATGTTATATTCGAGGATCTTAGTAATCTAGTTGGCCCTTTTTTCTGTGATTTCTCCTTCTATTATGTACTCATGCACACTAGAATGCATGACATATACAATCACCTTGTTGCAAGATATGAGATGTCAGAACTTCTTGAGCCCCTTAACAGTAGCAAACACATGCCTTTCAATGAAGTTATAGTTTTTCTCATAGTCCTTTAAGGTCTGGGACTGGAAAGCTATCAGATGTTCTCCCTTTCCTTCATCATCCTTCTGGGTCAAAATAGTAGCGATACTAGATTTTCTATCAAACACATACATTATGAAGTCCATTGATAGGTCTGGGTTTACTGATGCAGGAGCTGAAGAAATAGCCTCCTTAACCTTCTCAAAGGCTTCTGTAGCCTCTTTTATCCATTTGAATAGTTGATCCTTCATGAGCATCAAGGTAATAGGTCTAATTAATCCTACAAAATCATAAATGTATTTGCTTAGAAAATTTACGTTTCCTAGGAAGGATTGAACTCCCTTTTTGTTGATTGATAGAGGAGTTCCCTGATTGCTTTCACCTGCTCCAAATTGATTGCAATTCCATCTTTAGACACTACATGTCCCAATAGTTTTCCTTGTGGGACTCCGAAATTACATTTTTTTGGGTTCAAGGATATCCCAAACTCTTGACATTTTTTAAAAACCATCTCAAGATGATCAAAATGATCATCTTTTGACTTAGAGAATGCTGCTAGATCATCCAAGTAGATCAAAATGATTTTATTGATCAATTGTTTGAAGGAAATATACATTTCTTGTTGGAAGGTAGCTCCCATATTTGAGAGGCTGAAGGGAATTTTTGCATAGGTGAACATTGTTTTGTGTTGGTCCTTCTCTTTTACCTAGATTTGGCTATAACTAGAGAAACCATCCAACATAGAAAAAAAATTTGAGCAAGCCATTCTTTGCAAAATTGACTCCATGGAAGGCAAGGGGTAGTGTTCCTTCAACAATTCTCTATTCAGGTCTCAAAAATCAACACATAGTTGGATGTCTCCATTCTTGTTTCGGACAAGGACCAAGTTGGACACCCATGTGTTGTGCTTGATTGAGAAGATGATTCGAGAGTGAATTAGCTTTGTCAACTCTTACACCATTAATGCCTCAATCCTTGGATTCATTGGCCGCTGCTTCTAGTGGATGGGTTTTGCTCCTTTCGTCAGTTCTACAGTATCCTATATGATTTCGAGATCATATCCCTTGAGGTCATTATATGACTAGGTTACTACTCCATATTTTTTGCAAAAATTGATGAGCCTTTCTTTATCATGCTGTGGGACATCCTTCTCGACCTTAAGCTTCATTCCATCTCTGACTTGAAGATCTACATAGTCACTTTTTTCTGCTACAAATTTCCTCTTGTCATTCCTTGCATCGTCACAGTCGAATAGGTTTTTGAGAGTGACTAGTTCTTTTGGAAGCTTGTTGGGCCTAAGCTGAATAATTTTCCCCTCATAGGCCTCTACAATTTTTGGTTGGAGTTGATCAACAAACTCTCCTAAATGCTAAATGAATGAGGTGATGTGTTCATCACTTTCAAACACTTGCTAGCTCTGGTCATTATCTGGGATTGTAGGTCGATCAATCACTCACACAGAGTGTATGTTATGAATTAGGTTGGAATCAGGGTCAAATTGAGATTCTATCACTGCCATGCAATCAGTAGTTGCATTCTACTCTTTTGGGACCATTTGGATATTGAAGGCTTCAAAGCTTTCAATTAGGTCCCAAAATCTGTCTATAAGATCTCATGCAAACATTCTTTGCTATGAAGACTCATCGAACTTGATAGACTATTAGCTCAGAGTCTCTGAACACCATTATTTGCTTAACTCACATTTGCTCTACAAGACTTAGAACTTGCACAAGCCCTCATAATTAGGTTCATTATTTGAACAGACAAACTAAAAGCAAAAAGATATGAGTGTATTTTCATTAGATGGGGATATCAAACATATCCTGGCTCCTTGAAACCAAATTTACATCTTGCTCCATCAAAATGCAGTGTCCATAGCTTTGAGGCATGATCATCCTCAGGTTCCTTCATGACCTTCAGAATCACTTGATCCTTATCATAAATGACATAGGTTCCTAATCCGGTGGCATGATAATTGTCGAAAGGATCATTGTTTATGAGTTCACTCAAGAGGACCTCTTCTTTGTTCATTTGGTCTCTAGTCTCCTCATCCTCTAGTAACTTAGTACAATACATATCATCATTGGTGATAGAGGTATGAGTAGCCTCAAAATTGATCATGGATTCATCTACTACCTATTCTGAATGCAAAGGTTCAAACACTATCTTCATTTAGCTCCATGCTTGGTCTTGAGGATCAAGTGTGACCAATCTAAGGAAAGATATCTGCCTATCTTGAAAGTGAACTCCTAGGATAAGCAAAGACCAAACATGGGAGAAACGTCTATGGTCGTGGTATTATGTGGAACTGTGATACTAGGGTAGGAGAACAAAGTCAAGGGGAGGTTCTTGATGACACCTACAGTTTCAGCCTTAATCCCATCAAGTTGCATAACCCCTCTATTTAAAGGTTCATAGCTTAGAAGTCCTAAGGCTTTAGCTATTTGCTTGGGCATGACTATAGTACTGGCACTAGGGTCAATCATAGAATTGTGCAACAACTTCTTTCCCACAATGAGAGTGAAGAAGAAGGGTTTTGGTTTAGGCTTACCTTTACTTTTAGTAGAGGCTTCTTCTCCATTGTTTGTGAGGACTTTGGCTTGAGATGGAAAATCAATGGCCTTTCCTTTGGATGGTTTCTTTGTTGGCTCCGTGCTTGCATCTTCCAGTAGTTACTTCTATAGCAATGACTTATGCTTCAGAATAGCTAAGATATCCCAAAGAGATACATTAGCAAAGGATTTCTTCAATTGTTCCACCACATTGAATGGCAGTAGATTTAAAGACTTTTATTCCTTAGACCTTGTTATAACAATCTCCTTGTGTGGTTGAGATTGTTGTGCAATTATGGAGGTACTATGAGCTTGGTCGAGAACACTTTTGGGTTGTGGAATGATCGGTTCACTTGTGAATCTTCTCTTTGAGTGAGTGTTATAATCTGATTACACTTGTGGGGCCTTTGATGTGGACGCCTCATTTATAAACACCACTTTTTCTTCTTCCATCAATGAGACGAGCGCGTGGTCGAGAGATATATTTGTTTCTTGCTCCAAGCACATCCCTTGCAGTTGTGTGGTGAGTACCATGTTTTCCATTTGTGGAGAGGAATATACATAACCTCCTAAATCTGACACCACGCCTTGACTGCACTGTTTCGCCACTCTTTGTTGTAAATTTTCACGCGGACAATTTCGGGGCATTTGTACTTTGTTGTAGGGGAAGCACCAAGGATTGATATCATCAATGAGATTATTCTGCCCCACTACCGGTTCTCTGATTGAACTTGGGTGAACATTTTGCAATGGAGTAGGCACCAACACCATCTAATTGCTTGTCTAAGCTTGTGGATTCATGCGCACACCTCCTTGGAATTGATTTTGCTGGTAGGAAGATCTTTTCCCTTGGTAATTTTGGTAAGCTAGCTTCAAAGGCATGGATTGGTTCTTCTTGATGGTGGTTATTTCATTTGAGATGTTCAACAACAACTCCTTGACATTTCTCATCTCATCTTTTAAAGGGTCAGACGTAGAAGAAACGTTTTACAGTGTGCTTAGATATGTGTACATAGATTAGGGAGGAGCAGATGCATTGGTAGAAGTTATCTCTTGAGTGAGAATCGACAACTCTACAAATATAGGCATAGCAGGCCGAGGCGGTAATTTTTTGTCATCGATCAAATTATTCTTTTCCTTAACAACAATGTTATATGTATATGGCAAGGTATTCCCACCAAGGGATTGGATCATCACCAAAATGTCGATGTTGAGAGACTTTAGATAGAACATGAATGCCAAATCTATAGGCAAACAGATTGCTAGCTAGATCCTTTGCTAATTTGTGTGAAATTGGGCATTAAAGTTGGTCATGGCCTTCTAAGGATCCCACTTTATGGTTTCCAGCTACTGAAATAGTGAAGACCAATCTCCATTGTTTGAAAATCGCTCGTAGAAAGGATCTTTGAACTGATCTTAGGTACCAATAGTATTGCCTCCCAAAGTGCGGTACCAATCTAGTGCCTTGCCTTTGAAAGAGGCTACGAGAAATCTCAATGCTACATTTTGATCAGTTACACTATGCACCAAACACACATATGCTGAATCTTGCAGATGTTTAGATGGTGTCTTCGAGCCTTCCCCGATGAATTTTGGTAAAGATTTTAAAGTAGAGGTTGGGATAGGAGCCCAAATGATAGGGCTATTGGTACTATGAGATGGATTATGGTGTCCCATGCCATATAATTTCTCTTAATTATTAGCAACATGGTTGGTGGAGGGGTCAAGACGTTTACTAGACGAGTTCTTGTTCGTATTGTTACCAGCAGTGGCACTAGCAGGCTAGTGGTGTTCATTGTTTGGGATCTAGTAACAGGTCTATGGCTCATACTCCCATGTTAAATTTAGATACATTCAAGAAAGTCCCACTGGGCGTGCCAAAATAAGAACTATTGATGCCTAAAATTGTTTAAATAAACAACCTTATGGGAAACTCAGTTAATGGGGGACCAATTGTGCTAAACTAAGTAACCTCCATGTTTTTAAAGAAGTTGGCTCCTTCTATATTTGGGGGTTTGGAGTGGGAAAAGGAAGTAGATATATTAAAATAAGATTTAATCTAAGGCGATGTGCCAAGAGTTAAGCATGGGCACGTGAAATCTTCCTTTCAAATGAGATTTAAGGGCCCATTCAACAATCTACATGTCCGAAAATAACATAAAGCATAAATGAAAAACCTAAGGAGTCTAGCAAAAAACATAACACAACTTACATACAAATTTACTAAACAAGAAGAGTTCAAGACATGATTTGGATCAACAAATTTATATTGAAATTATAAAATTCTTACAGATAAACTACCAAGTACAAGAAATAGTATAGTATAATTTCTTATTCATTAACTAAGAAACAAAGAGGCTGAACAATATGGCACAGTCTGTGAGTCTTAATACAATAATAAAAAACAATACAAAAAGGCCTATAGTCTTTTAACTTGTTTCTATGATTTTTGAACCCTTTTATCAAGAGTCGAAGTAGTATATATAGATCACCCACCGCCAGAGAGCTAGTAACCGAAAAGATTCTCAAGCACGAGCAATGATGTCCATCGCAATGACTCTCTAAGGCGGTTTCAATAGAAAGATTCCAATACATAGCACATAGTTGCCTTTGAACAAGATGCACTCCTCAACAAATGATAAATGTGGGCTCAGTGTGGAAGCAACGAAATTCCCATGAAGACATGTGTTGCCCACCCTTAGAGTTGGTTAGAACGCATGGCAAAAGGGTGAGGCTCAACATTCATTCTTCCCTTCCTTGCAATCAAATTCTCTGTGGAGAAGACACGTGGAGAAGTCTTCGTTTCAAGCATCAATTGTGAGGTTCGCCAAAAGGTTTCCCGCAGAATGATGCAATGTGGCATGTGGGTGAAGCTTAATAGAGAAGCAAGGGAGAGAGGGCTCTCAAAGGCTCGAGCTATTGACATGTGGTGAAATGGACGAAGGCACTTCAAAATGGGCCTGAAGATATTCAAACATATGAGGCGCAGGCTGGGGCCGATGCAAAATTATCAATGATCACCAAGAGGGAGCTTGAGGGATTTTAATCCACAATTACAATGCAACCATTTACAACCATTTAGAGGGTATTTTTCATACTCTATATCCCACTTCTAAATTCAATCTTAAAGTCCTATTTCAATGCACTCATGAAGACCCTTTATCAAATTTTGCACAAATTTAAGAAAACATGATATATCTACATTGAGAACTCATTTAAGCAACTTTCATTAATTTACTAAATATAAAATATAATACATACCAAACAAAAATATTTATTAAAATAAGTGTAAACTTTAATATATTAGATGAAAAGATTAGCAATCTTTTAATTTCAAATAAAATACTCTTACTTATTCTATCATAAATACACATCTAAATATAAATAATTTTTACTTAATTTTATTTCAATTAATATTTAAACTATTATTTTTTAATTAATTAAAATTTACTTATATTTATGTGATACTTCTATTAAAAATAGAGTAAAAGATACCTCTCAATTCTTCATATCAGTTAAGTTCATATTGGATAGCAAAATAAAATTGTAAATGATTTTTTCTCCTTTAATTCTTTGCTTTCATCTTGGATCATAGAATCTGATCCAAAACGTTGAAGGAAAAATTCTCACACAATCTTATTAGAAACCATTGAATAAGATATAAAATCTTTCAAAATAAAATAAAATAATTGAATTTTTTTATCTTACGAAAATATTAATAAATAAAATAATATTTATTAGTTCCACCTAAGGAGTTGTTTGTTTACGAAAATATTAATAAATAAAGAAATATTTATTAGTTCCACCTAAGAAGTTTTTTTGTTTGTGGGGGATGGCTGAGGAAAGTATCAAAAGCTTCATCATGCAGATGTATCCTCTAAAGTCTTCGCCTGGCATAGTATATGGGGGAGGGAGCCGGGGACGAGAGTGCAGAATACGAAAATCAAAGCCTATGTGTCTCCTTTATCTGGGTAACTAAGATCCGCTGTTTCTCGTATAAATAATACCCAGCGAACTCGTTGGAGACAGCGTGTAGACGGAAAAAGCCAGGCTCTGTAAGTCTGTATCGGACATTTCCAGCAATAAATTCATATGATTTAGACGCCTACAGTTTTCTGCAAGCAGAGGAGTGGTTTCCATCAGGATGGTGAAATTCGCTGCGTTGTTCCCTGGCGGAAGTAATTTGATGTCTGTTATGCCATTGAAAGTAGTGACTTTGGCAGCCAATAACGATACGAATAATTCCAACAGTAGCTTCTGCGATCACAAGCGGCCGTTCAGTCCTTCGCTACCATCCACCATCCTCGTGCTATTTGGCTTCTTTTTATTCATGTGCCTTTTCTCCATCTTCGCCCGATGCCGCCACACCAACTGGGGCAGCAGAGCAGAGCGCCGGAACGGCCATAATCTTATGGAGGTAATCAACTGGGAAGCGGCCCGCGGTCTGGAGCGGGAGGTCATCGAGAGCTTTCCCGTTTTCAGCTACAGTCTGGTAAAGGGCCTCAAAGGACCGGCCAAGTGCTCCGATTGCGCGGTCTGTCTCAGCGAGTTCGCGGAGGACGAGATGCTACGGTTGCTTCCCAAGTGCAGCCACGCTTTTCATCCAGAGTGTATCGACGAGTGGCTCTTGACGCACACGTCTTGCCCGGTCTGCCGGACGAGCCTTGTGCTCCAGGGTGACTCCATTTCGACGGCCAGAGACATCGGTTTAGTTGAACCGCAGGCACCTGCGGAGGAGGTGACGGTCGTTATTGACAAAGGCGCCGAAGTGAGCCTCCGTGAAGATATTTCCAATGACGAAGCCACGAACGTAGCTCCCGGCTATGATTTGATCGGGTTCTCGTTGGTAAGGGTGCGGAAGGAGATAGAGCAACCGACAGAGTGGTACATCGCCACGCACGAGGGTCTCACGCCTGGTATGCACAGGAACTGCAGCTTTGTAGGCGCGCATCATTCGTACCAGCCATCAGGTTCCAAAGCCCCATCCGCGTGCTGTAAGCCGGGTGGTTTTGTTGGTGATGCAGGGCACGTATCGAGATCGGAGAGATGGGGGCGTATTTCTATGAATCCGGCCTCGGTTTTAAGGACGTTTTCTGAGCGCATTTCGCCTCTGGTTACAGGTCAAGTTGGGGTTGAGCAGCACGATGACAAGGCTTACTTGAAAGGAAAAGACAAAGAAGAAGACGGGAAGGTTCGCCTCCAGAGCGGATCGGCGTCCTACAAATATGGCGATCAAAGTGGCTGTTGTGGCGCTGAATAGACTGTATGACTGCAAGTGGAGACCAAATACTTGGTTAATGTGAGACCATACAAGGCCTGTTTTGGTTTTCGACTCATGTCAAACCAAGCTGTATTGCTCCAAACATGAGATCTCTAAGCTGCTTACGTACCGTCAACTCTCTGTTACGTAGATTTCATACAACAGTTACGTATTAGAGGTTGCCATCCACATGCTATAACCGACCAGTAGGCAAAATTTAAAGAATATATATAAATTATATATAGTCGGTCCTCCATTTTTTTAAACTTCTTGAGTCTTATATTAGTGTCACGACAATGAAGTCTCCGTTTGTATCCTCGCCATCAGGAAGCTTCGATCAATTAAAAAATATCTTTTTTGTGAAAACTTCGTTATGAATTATTTGTCTGTCTTTTTGGTCGTTCGCACGGGAAAATTTATTGATATAATCAGGTTTTTGATTTTTGACAGAATTTTCGTACATAAAAATATAGTTGTTTGAAGTAGAGGAAGAATATAAGTAGTGAGGTGACGAAGTGAGAAGATAAAATAGTAATGAAGTGAAGACCAGTTGAGGGTGATTATATCGCTCAACCCTTGTGTGTGATCTTATTATGTTCACAAATCACTTACCCATGGTTTTTGATGTAGGATATTCAAAGTTGTAAGAGTAATCTTATATCAATCAAAAATATTTTCTTAACATAGTTTTTTCATTTGTAAGTTTTCTTTCACATAAGACAATCACTAAGTTTTCTTTTATATTTCACTATATCGAGATATTTTTCACCTTGCAAGTGAAAACACATATTTATACTTGATCCTTCAATGACATATCAAAATTTCAAGAGATTCTAATTTCCAAAAAAATATTTATTGAGTTTTTATCCTTATTGGACACAGCAAAATAACAGAGGGACACTTGATATTACTATTTGAGGTTTGTGCCAAATTCTCAAAGCTTGCAAAAAATAATTAGATTCAGTAAAAGATATATTGACCTAGAGGATTCTATAGCTTAGATCACACCAAGATCTATTGATCCTTCATAGTGTGTTTATTCCAAAAGGTTCTTTCTACAAGTTTGAGCACAGCTGCATAGTTTACAAGGCATTGAATTTTACATCACCTTGTGATCGATTTAGATCATTTCCTAAGGCTAGGAGGTACTATATAAACATCACTCATAATCATTTGAAGTTAGTCAAGTTGGAGCATTGTATTACAATATCTTTTAGACTCTATAATTCATAATAAAATGGTTGAGGCCTAACATGTAAGCTCAACATTTCATTCCCTCACACATTTTTCGGAGTTTGATGCTACTTTTTGAGAACAAGAGGGATTTCAATTCTAGCTTAATGACTTGCATCAATTGTTCACCATCTCCAAGCCTAAGGGTGGTGATGTAATTTTAATTTTATATTACCAATATGTGAATCAAGTTGGTTGACATAATAATATGTTTGAGAATCACTTTACACTTAATGTGTGTGTGTGCTTGTGTTAAGGTTGCATGGTTACATAGTCCTTTATTGGACTATTTTCCCATGACTATATTATTTTGGTCGATTTTGATGGAGTGCCTTAACATGCTTTTGTAAATCTTTTTCATTTCCCTAATCCTTTCCCATCCTTATTAACTCACCTTTATGTATTTCCATATATTCAACCTTTTCATTGCCTTATTTACACATGTTTCCAAATATTCATTCCATATTTCCATGCACTTGATACTTGCCTTTAGATCATGTATTCCCTCTTCTTAGTAAATCCCATGGTGTGAATAATCTCATACGGTACAAAACTAACCCCAAGTTGAAATTAATAATGTTTTCCCTTTTCTACTAGTCATTGGGGTTATCTTGGTCTATGACTTTGTTAGTATTTGTTAAGTGTTGATATTTCACGAGATGCATATAGGTCATTGCATGTTTTTTCTAATTTCCAACACTTGTTGAGATTATAAATTGACCCTCATATTCTAACACCTTCCCTAAAGTATTTTAAATATTATCAATCCTTAAATGTCAATGGATAGAAAGCATCATGATGCACTAGATTATTTAAGGTTGCATTGAACTAATTCACAACTACATCTTAGAGATCAAATCTACATTATATAAGATTAATCCTAAACAATGAGATCAATCCACAAAAGATTTTACATTTATATAAATTCAAGATAGGCAACACATAAAAAACAATTTATTCTATAACAAATTAATTATATAAATCTCCAACATCCACTAATTCAAAAACTAAATATTTTAATTCGTTCTCATTTAATTTTAAAAATAACACTTGCAAATTATCAATCCTAAGGACAAAATTAGTGGGCCCAATGATTTTATTCGAATTTAAATTTGTTAAGGGCATCTCTTTAGACTCTAATTCATTATTAAATATATATTTTATGTTTATATTTTAGCGGCTAAATTACGGAATAAGGCATGACAACCCGACAAAATGATTCCCTACTTTTCGCAATGAGTCTACAATGAAACACGCTTACCAAGGTTGGTTGACGATCGGAATTTTGGAATTATGTTTCCTTAGCGTGAGGCTGTCTATAGTGTTCTTTGTAGATGAAAGCCAAATGATTTTTTTTTTTTTTTTAAATTAATATATGTTTATAAAGGAAAATAATGTAATTTAGATCAAATCAACATAGATTAATCTAAAATCAAGGAGTAATATTTGGAATTGATAAATTTGATTATTCTAATAATTAAATTAAGAAATTAAATGTAGATAAGATTAGTATTCAATTTTATGGGTGAAAAGTGTGCATTAAAGATTTTTTAATCTTGTTTAAGTATTAAATAGTAAAATATAATCTTTTTTATTAAATGGTTTTCAAATCTATATCAAATTTGTGTTTTGTCAAAGGTTAAGTACTTAAGTCTGTTTCAAGTATGTAATTGTCAATCTATCCTTTGGGTTTGGACTCAACCTTATACAATGAAAACCTTTACTTTGTTGCACACCCAAAATATCATCATTTACTTTGTTTCTTGATATTTTAGGGCTAGTGGTATTTGAAAATAGCTTGGAAGGATTGTTAGTTCATTTCATGGAAACAAATTCTTTTAGGAAAATCCCCATAAATGTAAACAAAAACAATGGATGGGAGGAAGAGACCCCTAATGATATTTCTGGCTTAACTTTTCAAAAATAGGTAACACCTCTAAAATAAAGTATGCATAATTTTTACTCTTGTTAGTGAACCAAATCCAAATGTGTCAATATTGGTTGTTTCTTTAAAGATCTAGGATGAGAAGAATTCCAATGATGCCTGGTTGTTCAACTAAATGCAATTAAATGTCTTTAAATACTCACACAACATCAAATTTTATAAAATAAATATTTAGTCGACTTAGGGTGAGAAAATATACAAGGAAAATTGACCAAATTTTAATTCTTAAATTTGAAAAATTTGAGTTCATTCCATGATTATGGAAATTTATCTAGCTAATGGGATAGTAAGTATACAAGGGTATATGTATGTATAAATGTAATAAATTTATAGATAATTTTTGCAGTTGTTGTCATTGGTGTCAACACTTGAGGAGAATTGTATAAGATGTTTGGTAGTGGTTGTCATATGTTTGTGAGATTGATAGTAGTTATTGATGTCAACACTTGATAAAGATTATTATATGTTTGGGTGGTTGATGAGCTTGTTGTCAGTAGCTGATGACAACACTTGGTGAATTTTTTGTGGTCAACATTGTTGTCAATGCTTGAGAAGTTTGAGAGATTGTTTGCATTTGATGTCATTGATGTCAAGTGCTTGGTGAGAGATCGTTGTAGTGTTTGTTGCTTATCATTGGTTGTTATTGTTGATAACATTCAGATTGGGTTAATATTGATGTATGGAGATGCTTGTTGAAGTTCATGATTGGATGTCATGACTTGTTGAAGAACTCATGTTTGGATGTCATGCCTTATCGAAGTTCATATTTGGATGTCATTCCTTATCTGATGTTTTTTGAAGTTCATGATTGGATGCCATGTCTTATCTAAGAAGTGTTGAGTATGATTTTTGTTAACGGAGTTGGTTTCGTAATGATCTATTAAGATGAGGATTAGAAGAATTAGAAGCATTTCTGATAGTGGAGAGATGTTGTTGAAGGTCTACAATATGTCTCATGCTCTCTCTTGATGTTATTGATGTAGCATGTGTTGCTGAAAGAAAGCTCTAGCCTCCACAAGTTGGTTAAGTGTTCTTGGTTCAAGAAGTTGCTTGAAGTCTACTTGGGAGAATGCATAATTTTATGGATGTTTCACTCCTACCATTTTAGGTCACTAGTCTTATTGAGGAGATTTCTTTGAATTGCAGAAGGTTGGTATTGTTGTTGGTTGTCTAGACTCATCCAAAAAGTTCTCTGCATTTCTCCATATTAATGTCTCTACTCCTATGGCTTGGTGAATGTGAACTCTCAACATCTATGGAATGTCCTAGTTCTAGTTTCATGTATTGAAGTGATCCACAAGTTGATCTATTAATGTTATATCATGTGCTTCTTGAATAAAGTATTTTTTCTTGTTTTTTTTGTAGTGGCTTTTGATTGCATGACAGTATAAAGAAGTGGTTGAAAGTGTTGTTGGATGTTCATGGAACATCCCCATGTGATCTGCATGGTGTTGATTGGAATCTTTGGTACTGCATTGTGTCTTGAGTTTACTTTCTAGATTATTTGTAGATATCTAGTTGACATGGATTGTTTTCTTACTTGCACTATATGCTTGGGGGTCTACACTAACATTTGAAGATGTGTTAAGTTAGATTTGGGTCCTGACCTATCCTAGTCAAAACCACTTTGAGAAAATTCAATTTAGAGTATGTTTTTGGGCTCACTGGTTATGTGCTTCAAAGTCTTATCTACACATTTCCTTGATAGTGACTTAGATTGATGTGTGCCAATGTGTGAATTGTTTTGGATCAAATTGGAAGATGTATTAAGTCTTTCTTTGGTCCTCTCTATATTTGGGATAGGAACAAATTATGCTTTGGTGGCTGAATTGTTGAATTTATTATTTATCTTCTTGCTAGATGACCTAACTAAACTTTTGAAGAGTTGGGGTAGATATAAATGCGAGATCCTTTTAGATGCAACAAAGTGGATAAGTGTACAAGGGTGCAAACAAGAAAGTGTGGATTGTATTTGAAGATCTCATAGAAGAAGTGTAGATACATGTGAAAGATAGAATCATATGTGCTATAATGCCTTAGTCAATAGAGTTTTTAGTTGAAAAATATTGCAATATTTCTATAAATCTTTGTATCCTGCTCTGAGATAGTGAATCTCATCAGGTCCTTGTATCTTGCTCCTAAAGTTGTTTTTTCTTTAGTTCAACAAGTCCTTTGTATCTTGCACCGAGGTAGTGCACCTTGGTTTACAAGTCCTTTTGGTAGTGCACCTTTATATTTTGAGTTAAATCTCATTATGGTTTTTCCCTCATTAGGTTTTTCATGCAAATTTGGCGTCATCTTGTGGATGTGTGTTCTTGTCTCTTTTATCATTACTACTAATCTGATTAGTGTTAGAATTGCTATATCTTTTATTTTTGAAGTTGTTGAGGGTTTGAACAATTATATCTTTCTACTAATCTTCTTAAGATTTTGAAGTTTGTATTGCGCTAAGGAATTCAAATTCCAAAAGAGTAAGATTTTGTGTAGACTGACTCACCCTCCTCTCCTAGTCTCTAGGTGTGTTCAACAACTAGTATCAGGGCTAAGTTCCTCTAAAGAAAGCTTGACCACTTGAGGAAAAGATCTGAGATGACACATGATGGTTCATACAAGGGTCCTAGGTTTGATGGGACTAATTATTATTTTTGGAAATTAAGAATGGAAGGACACCTAAACTCCCTAAGGTTTGGCTTTTGGAAATCAGTCAAGGTTGGATATGTTGCTCTTAATACTTCTCCAACAAATCCAACTGAAATTAGATTATATGAGTGCAATTCCAAGGCTAAGAATGCTCTCTTGTGTTGATTGGTTGATTTAGAGCATTTGAAGGTGATGAACTGTAGTTTTACTAAGGATGTTTGGGAAAATCTTAGCAAAATTTATGAAGGAGATACTAAAGTTAGGAAAGCCAAGATGCAAACTTTCAAGAGTATATTTGAGACCTTGAGAAAGCTAGAGGATGAAGACATTGCAAGTTATATGCTTTGGGTGTGTGAAGTAGTTTTTGAAATCACTAGTCTTTGTGGTGTAGTAAAAGAAGATGAGATTGTGAAGAAGGTTTTGAGATCACTCCCTAAAGCTTATAGTCATAAGGTGTTTTCTATTGAAGAATCCAAGGATTTGGATAAGTAGTACTATATAGATTAAATGTTTGGTTCCCTCACAACTTTTGAAATGAGAGAATTTGACAAAGATGTTCTTGTAGTGTAGAAAAATGTAACCCTTTACATTTTCTCACATGTTTGGGCCCTCCTAGTTAAATTGGACTTATGCCTTAATTTAGTGTTGTTAAATGTACCCCTTTGCATTTGCACACTTATTTGGGCCCTCTTAATTAAATTGAGCTTAATTATGCCTTAATTATCCCTTTTATTCATTTACAAGCCTAATTAATTATATTTTCCAAAGGGGAAACCCAACAATAATCAATGCCTAAACATAATACTTTACATTGAGCAATGTGTGTTCTAGGTATAAGGACCTGTGACCCATTTTCCCATGGGTGAATGGGTCCTCCAAGCTAGATCTTTGGACCTAAATTTAAATTATTTTTTGGGCAGTATGTTAATGTTTTCAAATCCATAATTTAATGTCGGCTTGTGATATTTGAATTTTGGGAAATTAAGGATACATACGGGTAAAAGCACAAGCTTGTGTCACAATTTCAGCCAAATAAATAGTTTTGTGGTGAGAAAACTTTTATCCAAATAGGTTTCAACTGAAATAACGTGGCACATAGAGTTTTGACAAGTGTGTGTAGGATCATGATGGGCCAAAAAGTGGCGATATGATGGGTATGTGTAGGGTAAGTGGTTGACGACTTTTTTTTACCCAAAATTGATGAAACAAAAAGTGTTTTTAAAGAAAATTCTCATCTTTCCACCAATATAAATTATGCTTTACTTTGAATTTAATAAATTATTATTATTCATTTTCTATTTGAATTATGACTAAAGTCCTAATTGATAGGCTCCTTGAAAAACATCTATAGCTTTCAAACGGTATCACATTTTTTGAATCTGAAACATGCCTCACATTTTATGGTTTGCATACTATTGGATTAAAAAAATAAAATAAGATTTTCATGAAGTTTTGACCAAGTTAAGGTGGTTAGACATATGAGTTTTTATATTTTTTAAAAGTTGTAATAAAAAATTCATAATTAATTATTTACTTTGAAAAAAATTACAACAAAATATGCATCACATCCAGACATGAGTCCTCTACTTATACCTAGAATCTTATAAAAAAAAATTATGGTTAGGGTGGTCAGACCGACACCTACTTATTTTTTCCCTGAAATTTAAGTACTACTGCATTGAAATTAAAAATTTTCACTAAATATATTTTAAAAAGAATCAAACAAACCTAGTATTTTAGAAACTACATTCAATTTGCTATAGATTCTATTCTTACATATTTTTGAAATAATATAGATAACTTATTCAAATTTTTACATCAAGTTGCATATAACTCTAATTTTTTTGAATTTTTTGCCACTTAAGGGCTTGTTTTTTCCATGATGATCCTACACATACCTTGACAGAACATGTTTCACCCAAAACCAAAAAATTTAAAATTTTCCCTTTGCTACTTTGAAATTGACTTATTTTATATGCAGAGTTTTGGTAGAAAGGGTTTCGGTCGAAACCCTTTCTATCACAACTATCTATGTGGCATCCTAGTTGCCAACCAAGTCAGCTTTTTTATATTTTTTTGAAAATTTTAACTTCAACTAAGTGTTTCTTCAATCAATTTTTTTTTTTAGAAAAAATAAAAATACCCTTTTGTAGCGCTCGGAGTTGTCAATCCAAATATGCAATTTTTTAGATATTTTTATTAGTTTTAATATATATATTTTTAAAAATAATGCAAGTAGGTTGTTAAAGATAAAAGAGGATGATTAGAAATTAAGAGAAAAATAGTAAAACATGTTAATTTTTTTTGAAAAATATATGGTACACTAGAGGAGAAAATCCTCTTCAAAAGGGTATAATTTGATAAGTAGGAGGCATTTTCCACAACATGTCAAATTTTGATATTGCTATCAGGATTCAACCATGTAGTTTTTGAGTCAAACTCATTGACCCATGTTTCATGAGTAGTGGTTCACAAGAACCCATCTCTCATGATAATGAATGGTCCACTTAGCACTCATTTTATCTAGGTGATGCTCACAAAGGTGAAGCATTGGGCCATCCTAGGAAGTCACCCATCCCAGTACTACTTCAGCTCAAGCGCGCTTAACCACAAAGTTTTCCCAAAGGTTAAGCCCACTTAGCTTGCAACCCAATTTGCAAAACCTTAAACAAGTGTTGTGCCTTATGAACCATTCATTATAGATCCCCTTTAGCTCATCAATTGATAATTAGGAGGTATTTTTCCACATCGTGTCAAATTTTGATATTGCTATCAAGATTCAACCGTGTAGTTTTCAAGTCAAACTCATTGACCCATGTTTCATGAGTAGTGGTTCACAAGAACCCATCTCTCATGATAATGAATGGTCCACTTAGCACTCATTTCATCTAGGTGATGCTCATAGAGGTGAAGCACTAGGCCATCTTGAGAGGTCACCCATCCCAGTACTACAATAGCTCAAGCTCGCTTAACCACAAAGCTTTCCCAAAGGTTAAACCCATTTAGCTTGCAACCCCATTTGAAAAACCTTCAACAAGTGTTGTGCCTTATGAACCATTCATTATAGAGCCCCATTAGCTCATCAATTGATAAGTAAGAGGTATTTTGCACAGCATGTCAAATTTTGATATTGCTATCAGGATTCAACCATGTAGTTTTTGAGTCAAACTCATTGACCCATGTTTCGTGAGTAGTGGTTCACAAGAACCCATCTCTCATGATAATTAATGGCCCACTTAACACTCATTGCATCTAGGTGATGCTCACAAAGGTGAAGCATTGGGCCATCCTGGGAGGTCACCCATCCTAGTACTGCTTTGGCTCAAGTGCGCTTAACCACGCTGTGGAAAATGCCTCCTACTTATCAATTGATGAGCTAAAGGGGCTCTATAATGAATGGTTCATAAGGCACAACACTTCATGAAGGTTTTGCAAATGGGGTTGCAAGATAAGTGGGCTTAACCTTGGGAAAACTCTGTTGTTAAGCATGCTAAAGCTGGAGTCGTACTGGGATGGGTGACCTCCCGGGATGGCCCAGTGTGTCACCTCTGTGAGCATCACCTAGATGCAATGAGTGCTAAGTGGAACATTCATTATCATGAGAGATGGATTCTTGTGAACCACTACGCATGAAACATGAGTCAATGATTTTGACTCGAAAACTATGCGGTTGAATCCTGATAGCAATATCAAAATTTGACATGCTATAGAAAATACCTCCTACTTATCAATTGATAAGCTAAAGGGGCTATATAATGAATGGTTCATAAGGCACAACACTTGCTAAAGGTTTTGCAAATAGGGTTGCAAGCTAAGTGGGCTTAAACTTGGGGAAAACTTCATAGTTAAGCATGCTTGAGCTGGAGTAGTACTGGGATGGGTGATCTCCTAAGATGGCCCAGTGCTTCACCTCTATGAGCATCACCTAGATGCAATGAGTGCTAAGTGGACCATTCATTATCATGAGAGATGGGTTTTTGTGAACCACTACTCATGAAGCATGGGTCAATGAGTTTGACTCGAAAACTACACAATTGAATCCTGATAGCAATATCAAAATTGGACATACTGTGGAAAATACCTCCTACTTATCAATTGATGATCTAAAGGGGCTCTATAATGAATGGTTCATAAGGCAAAACACTTTCTAAAGGTTTTGCAAATGGTGTTTCAAGCTAAGTGGGCTTAACCTTGGGGAAAACTATGTGGTTAAGCACACTTGAGTCAAAGCAGTACTGGGATGGGTGACCTCTCGGGATGGCCCAATGCTTCACCTCTGTGAGCATCACCTAGATGCAATGAGTGCTAAGTGGACCATTCATTATCATGAGAGATGGGTTCTTGTGAGCCATTGCTCATGAAACATGGGTCAATGAGTTTGACTTGAAAACTACATGGTTGAATCCTAATAGCAATATAAAAAAAGGGTATAATTTGTTTTTTGAAAATGATTAAAGAAGTAGGCAATAGTTGATGTCAAATGAAAAATATCAAATTTTGACTATCTTTCCTTTAAAATGTTATTACATTAAAAATATACATGATTTAAAAAAAAATAAAAAATCATGCACTAGATACCTATTTGGAAAAGAAAAATTAGGGGAAATTGAAGTTTTTTTTCTCTATTTGTTTCTTGACGTCAAGTGAAGGTCACTTTTTCCTAAAATTTTTAGCATTCTAAAATCTACTCTTAAATTGATAAAAAAAAATTAAAACAAATTTTAGAAAATCTAAAAAATTACAAGAATAATCTTCATCAATATTTCTACATTTCATTAATTTTCATCATTTTGAAATTCGAAACATAATGACCACTTTTATGTGGTTGAAGTTCATAATTTTTTTTTGCTGTTGGCCAATTCCTTTATAAAGTGTGACACGGGTTTGTGCTTTTATCCATACCTATAAATACAAGGATATTTCACTAAGTTTCACCTAGCATTTTTGAAGATCTACAAGAGCATTTCAAAAGAAATTAAAGGCATTCAAGAGCATATATATATCATAGATTTATTGTAGCAATCAAGATCCATCCATCATGTCAAAGTCTTCTTGCATCATGCATGTTTTTGGATCTAACATTGTGATGTAGGTTTCAAGATCTATTCAAGCATTCAAACATCTATTTCAAGTGTCAAGATCAACATCCAATTTAGCAATTTCATGCAAGTTACAGATCTCCTAAGATCTCCATTATCAAGGTTTCATACAAGGGTTTGTTAAGTGGTAACATAGATTTGTTCATTCTTCATTCCCTCTTTCATGTATTATTTCAATTTAAGGTTTGATTACCAAAATAAGGTTTGACTAAGGAAAACCCCCATTCACCCAAAAATAAACATTTTTCTCTCTTGTGTGTGTGATGGTAGGTTTAGGTTGAAGAAGACTTGAAGACCTTTTGAAGTGCAAGATTTACAATGTTGTCCAAATTGCAAAAGTTGTCAAATAATGAAATCTAACCTACAAATCAGATTTTTGACTTTCTAACACTGAAACTTGGACAAATCAGAAGCTATAGATCTGCACTAGAGGCTCTCGAAAGATTGTTGAAACCCCTATACTTGGACCCATTTTCCCATGGGCGAATAAGTCTGAGACCAACTTACAAAAATCACTTTTGGTGACTTGGAAACATGTTTCTTTCCTTCTGAGATTTGCATTTTGTTTTTTGGTTATGTAAATATTGAGTTTAATCTTCAAGTTTCAAGTGTTAGATTGCATTTTGGAGTTGATTTACTATTTTTTACTTTTTCTCCCCAAAGTGTTGTTTGACCTTGACCCTCATCCTTTAGTCATAAGGAAATCTAAAGATTCTCACTTTGGGTTGATTCACCTAAAGGTTGTTAATCAATTCATTGTGGGGATCTCATTTCCTTATAAAATAAAGGAAAATAGGTCTGTCATCACGTCATATTTTGAACCCCACCTTTTAAAACACCTACTTTTTTGTCATTTCAATTCCAAAAATGGAAGCAACATTCAAAACTAGTACAAAGATACAAGATGAAGTACCTAATCAAGATGATGAATTTGATGAGGTTGAAGCAAAATTTGTGAGAAGATTAAAGAAAGGCACAAGGAAAAATATAAACATAAGCTACCTTTCAAGTGCCTCAATTGTGAAAGAATTGATCAATTAGAATCTAAATGTCCTTATGAAGAATCTAAAAATA
Organism: Sequoia sempervirens; assembly: GCA_007258455.2. NCBI lineage: Eukaryota > Viridiplantae > Streptophyta > Pinopsida > Cupressales > Cupressaceae > Sequoia > Sequoia sempervirens. The sequence goes on from VDFB02189754.1 coordinate 151,999, forward strand.
GTAACAAAAATGATAAGATTAGAAAGAGTTTTTATTCCATGAAAATTATTTGTTCCTCAGAAGATGAGGATAATGATTTAGATGATGAAAATATTTTTATGAAAGGGAATGTGCCAGATCATCATGGAAAAAACAAGCCCTTAAGTGGCAAAAAATTGAGAAAAATTAGAGTTAGGTAACTTGACGTAAAAATTTGAATAAGTTATCTATATTATTTCAAAAATCTGTAACAATAGAATTTGTAGAAAATTGAATATAGTTTCTAAGCTACTAGGTTTGTTTTTAAAAAAGGAAATCTATTTGGTGAAAATTTGAAATTTCAATGCAGTAGTACCTAAATTTCAGGGAAAAAATAAAAAGTAGGTGTTTGTCTGACCACCCTAATCACAATAAAATGATAATATTTTTTTATAATATTTTAGATATAGGTAGAGGACTCATGTCCCAATGTGATGAATATTTGTTTTTAATTTTTTTCCAAGTAAATAATTAATTATGAATTTTTATTACAAATTTTAAAAAATATAAAAACTCATATGTCTGACCACCTTAACTTGGTCAAAACTTCATGAAATTCATTTTTCTTTTTTTTAATCCTATATTATACGATGTATAGAATGTAACACATGTTTCAGATTCAAAAATTTTGATACGTTTGAAAGTTATAGATGTTTTTCATTCAACCTATCAATTAGGACTTTAGGCGTAATTCAAATAGAAAATAAATAATAATTAATTATTAAATTCAAAATAAAACATAGTTTATATTGGTGGAAAGCTAAGAATCTCCTTTAAAAACCCTTTTCATTTCATCAATTTTGGGTAAAAAAAAGTCAGCCACATACCTATATATATACCCATCATATTGCCACTTTTTGGCCCATCATGATCCTGCACATGTATACCCAAAATTAAAGATGGTGACAAAATTGCGATGTTGAGAATTATAAGAAGTCTGACTCCTTGTGTGATGAAGATATATTTTCTTCTAAACTGGATCTAGGGTCAATGAAACCTAAAGGTTGGGACTTCAATTAAGTTGATTTTGAAGGAGAACTCCAATATGCTCTTGAAGATCTAGATGAAGTAAGATTGCAAAATATCATTTGAATATGAGTGTTGATAGGTTGTCGTTAGGTCATATCTCTTTACTTGAAATATGCATCAAATGTATCAACCAGTAGTGTTCAAAGGCTATATGCAATAGGAAATTTCTTGACTAACTCTCTCTTAGGTTTTCTAAATGTTTAGAAACAACATAAATGAAAATTAACTAAAGGCCATTAAACTAGAAAGTGTGGAAATTGTCTAAACTAGAAAGCAGGAAAATATTAAGCTAGAAAGCATAAAAATGACTAAACTGGAAATCTCAGAGATGATTATACTAGAAAGCATAAATGATTAAGCTAAAAAATGCATGTAAATTACTTGAAAATGAAGTGCTTGTAATGAAACTATAACAATGATTAACTAACATCTAACTTCAATGAACAACAAACTTAACAACTATAACTAATGACCAGAGTGGATGCTCCAGAACTTCACTTTAACAAAACTAAGGACTATAAATTCAAACTACAACCTAGAGGACTATCTTAATAGAGCTCAAAATACAAGAACAAAATTCACTCACACTTATCATGTATAGAATAAAAATAGAATTGAAAATGAAATACTTATCTTTCTATTCTATAGTCCCTTGAGTGGCCAGCTCTTGGGTGCTACTACACTTAACCCAGATCACATGAAACTCTGTATCCTTGAAATTAATCCATCTAATTTAACTCCATTGCACAATGTTAATAACTTAGAATGAGATGGGAAAAGATTATTTTATTCATATCAAAAGTATAACTCAAAAAAAATAGTTCAATAACTTAGTGTAACAGAATGACAATCTCTAATATCATTATCTCTAGCGACTACATATTTAAATACAAAAGTTGGTAACAAAATACTATAATTCAGATGGTGAAGATCACCACTGAAAAAGTATTCGATAGATTTTAACTAATGGAATTAGGTCCATAATACAAAGCATTAAAAAGACTTAGAGTGAGTCATAAATTCTTTGAATAAAATTAACATAAAACATTTCAAAGCTTCGATCCACCATGCACTTCCACAAATTCTGGTGCCTAGACTTCCATTGCTTGTCTTCAACTACTTTGAAGTCTACATCAAATCTTCTTGGGTGAGTATGATTGACCGACCGTGCATATTAACCTGTTCAATACTAAAAACTATATCATTATGTTAGCATTGTTCAACTTATTTCAATCAATTTAAGGAAATAAATATTACACACTTTTTCACAAAAAGTAAGCAATTACTAATCCTAATGATAAATAATTGGCAGGGTGGAAATGAATTATGAGAAACAAGGAAGGGTAGTTGTCTTAGTATTCTCATTAGGTTATTTTTACCTCATCACTTCTCCCATTCTTAAGCTTGAGCAGGTCCTCCTACTCTTTGTTGTGGCCCCTGTCCTAATTTTCCCCTATTTATGTTGGATCCTTCATAATTAGCATTGAGTTCATAAAGATTATCTAGTTTTGTATCCAGATCCTCAAGGTTCCTTAGGAAACCTTCATTGAGTTTAACCAATTCTTCCCAGTCTTGAAATTGTTCAGAGTTTTGTGCTGAAGCAGTATGTACTGCAAGGGTGGTACAAGAAGTAACAGAGGTCTGTAACTCATTCCAATCTAGTCAGTCCTAAGTTCTTTAAGAATTTTTGCCAAGGCTTCTACTCTTTTGTAGGACCACTGAACATTTGTAGGTGAAATCACCTCTCTTCTTTTCAAGTGTATGGGAAGAGGAGTGTATCTCTCTTCACAATTGTTCCAAGCTCTTCTTTTCAATTCTAGGCCCTAGTCTCTAAAATGATGAAAACATAGTCAAAGGTTATTATCATATTTATTCTTCATAGTTTCTTTAATCTTAATACTTTTGAACTATTCTTTAAAAGTATAAGGCTTCCTCTAAAGACATCACATTTGGAGACCAATAGTCTTCTCTGCCTGTGCATATTCCCTTATTCTATCTTGCCTATGGATTTGATTCCACATTGTAGATAGAAATGCTCTTAACTGAACTTCACTAACAAAGAAATTAACATAAAAAATCTATATATTTCTTCAAAATAATATTGTGAACAAAGAATTCACATAACATATCTTGTTGATCAGGAGTTGATTCTACAAATATTTTTACAAACTCCTTATCATCAGGATCATGTGGCTAATTATTGGAATTTCTTAACAATTTCCATCTCAAGAGTTGCTCAATTAAAAACATGGAGTATAGTCTAGATGGCCTTCTGCAAGCTAATATCAACTCACCAATTTGACATGCATCTTGTTTATCTTGATACAGCCTATCAAATTATTCTTTTAACAAGACTAACTCCTTTTTCAACCTTGTATTCTCTATGCTTGCTTGCTTTATAAAGTAACATATCTCCATCCATGTCCTAAGAAATGGAGGTATATGAACTTGGAACCATTCCCTTACAGTTGGTTTAGTTTGCACCTCTTTGGACTCCATTGTAGGCTTAGCATTAACTTCCTATAAATCCTATTCTAATTCAAAAATTATGCTTATGGAAGCTTGGAGCTTAGATTTTTGTTTAACTTTTTCTTCTTCAAAAGTAGTAAACATTTGCATAAAATTATCTATTAAAATTTTATTTTTTCTATCTTTAATAGACAAATCATTTACATACTTTTTACTTTGTTCATTCCATTGTTGTATTTGAAATTGCAATTGTTCAATAGTCTTGTCTTTCTGCTCAATTTGCATTTTAAAATTCCTAATTTCTTGATTTCTTTTCACCAAAATTATAGTGTGCACTTCTATTTCTTCCTTCTGTTAGCGGATTTGTTCATCATTTCCTTGCAATTGATATTTTAATTGAGCAATTTCTCATCTCAACCTCTCTAGTTCCATTTCTTTTTTATCAGATTCCTCAATCCCTGTATCAACAAAAAAAGGAAAATTAGGAATCTCCACATCATCACTAGCTATATTTTCCTCAGTACTAATTACATTGTCCTCACCAGGAACATTAAGTGAATCTTGCTCAGTAACTATATCAATTAAGAGAGATAACTGTCTCATAGGATCATCCTCAACATCCTCATAATGCGATAATTGCTCTCTCTCTTCTTCTTGCTATGAGTATGATGGTATGTCTACCTTTTCAACCTCAGGGGACTGGTCAATCTTTTTTTCCCTTTCTTATGAGGTCTCCTCTAGAGGCGGGGTATGTGCAGGATCATCATGGTAAAAACATGCCCTTAAGTGGCAAAACATTTAGAAAATTCAGAGATAGACGACTTGACATAAAAATTTGAATAAGTTATCTATATTATTTCAAAAATATGTAAGAATCTAGAATCTTTAGCAAATTGAATTTAGTTTCTAAACTACTAGGTTTTTTTTTTTTAAATATATTTGGTGAAAATTTGAAATTTCAATGTAGTAGTACTTAAATTTTTAGGAAAAAATAAGAAGTAGGTGTCTCCATTCGACTACCCCAACCACAATAAAATGAAAATATTTTTTAATAATATTTTAGATATAATTAGAGGACTCATGTCCCGATGTGATGCATATAGATTTTTGTAATTTTTTCCAAGTAAATAATTAATTATGAATTTTTTATTACAACTTTTAAAAAATATAAAAAATCATAAGTATGACCACCTTAACTTTGTCAAAACTTCATGAAATTCATTTTTTTTTAATCCTATAGTATGCGAAGCTTAGAATGTGACACATGTTTCAGATTCAAAAAATGTGATACCGTTTGAGAGCTATAGATGTTTTTCAATTAGCCTATCAATCAGGACTTTAGTCATAATTCAAATAGAAAATGAATAATAATTATTTATTAAATTCAAAGTAAAGCATAATTTATATTGGTGGAAAGCTAAGAATCTCCTTTAAAAACCCTTTTCGTTTCATCATTTTGGGTTAAAAAAAGTCATCAGCCACATACCCTACACATACCCATCATATCACCACTTTTTGGCCCATCATGATTTTGCACATACCCAACAGATTTTTAGTTTCTAGTTAGTGTGCTTTAGTTTTACGCCTTCTCTTTTTAGAAGCACTCATTGTGTCATAACCTGTAGTCTCACTAGTTTTAGCTGATAGCCTTCTACTCCTTAAAGGAGGAGTTTTCTGCAATGTCACTTTGATTTTCTTCTTCCTCTTGTGAGGAGGCTCTGTTTCATCTCTTGAATTTATAATTTCAACATTCTCTACTTGACTTGGGTTTCTGAAGTATGAGGTAAAGTTTCTAGTGCTTTGTTGTCAGGAACTATTGTGGCATATGGAGGTTCAACAGTTCCTAGAGGCTCAGGGGAATGTTCTTGTAAATGCTGAGTCACCCAACTAGATGATACTCCCTTTTCAAGGTGTCTTTCCAACTTTAGATTCTCCAATTTTTGCAAAAGAATTTCCCATTTCTTTTCTGGTTTCTTCTTGAAATGATATTTACATATCAATTGAATAAGGCCATGGTTTTTGAGTGGCCCTATGCTAATTTTGTATTTTTTCTATCATACTAGTGATAGAGTCACAAAGGAATGCAGGCAGGTTGACCTGAAGGGTAGGGTTTTCGGTGCCATGGCACCAATGGGTAAGCAAGTGAAAGGGTGGACCTACTACCACTACTACTTGTCCTTCACAAGTAAAATATTTGATAATCCAAGCTACGACTATGCGCCAGGGGCTCTGGAATGGACATTCTTTGGAAACCTTTATTTTTTCCTTTAGTACTCATAGTTATCATAGCATGAGGTTCTCCTTCTCTATGAAATAATTTTATCATCTTTTGATAAGTGATAATGGTAGTTTCTGAAAAAATTAATGCCTCTATTTTCAAGACTAGAAAGATGAGAAATAATTTTAGAACTCACTTGGAATTGCTTGACATGCACCACTAACTGACCATATACAAAGTTCTCTACAAATTCCTTTACTAATTGCTCAGTATGCCCCTCAAATTTCTTTATAAATTCTAGCCATCCTACCCAATGCCAACAATTTGTTCGCTAAAGTCGGCTCAAATTTCTTTTTCTCCCATTCTAGACTCTTCTCTACTGAATTCTACTAAAATGTTGTGGTGCTCAAGAAACTTGTTTAAAAAAACTAAATTGTAGAATATAACTTTGATACAACCGATTGAAGAGGAATTAATTTTCTTATTTTAGCTTCCTTGTATTCTCACATGTGATGAGTTTGCATGGGAAAGAGTGAAAATATCACTATACCTCAAGCAATCAGTTACTGGTATAGTTTACTAAATTTGAAAGGGGAGTGGCTCATGCCAATTAATTTACCTTTATTCAAAAATAATTACCTACTTAAAGAAAAATCGTATGTACCTTACGTCCTACCATCAAGTTGAACATCACTTACCTTTTGCTAATGGAATTGTATAATTGCATGATTTGGCGAAGGTGGTGAAAAATTTACTATGATGTGGATGGGATAGCTAATTAATGGCATAATTATTATGATGAAAAGTAGTCAGAATTATTATTATTTATTATGATTGGAGATGGTAATGAAGGGAAAAATTATAATGTGGGTGTGGATTCCAAGGTGATGGAAAAATTTAATTAATGGGCATGTGAATGATACTAGAAAAATTAAAGCATTCGAAAAGAAAAAGAATATAATTTTTTTTGAAGCATCGTTGGAAGATGTGACTGGTATGAAGAGTAAAAAGTTCTGGAGCATGTTGAAAGATGCACTCAAAGTGAAAAAGTGAGTAAAAAAATTTTTAAGCATCGGTGAGAGATGTCATTGGAATGCAACAACAAAATTTTTGGAGCATTGTCGAAAGATGCAGCTGGAACAACAACCAATTTTTTTTGGAGTATTGTCGAAAGATGCAACTAGAGCAGCAACCAAAAAGTTTCAGAGCATCGTCGAAAGATGTAGCAGGATCAAGAAGTAAAAAGTTTCGGAGCATCATTGAAAGATGCAGTCGGAACAACAACCAAAAAAATTTGGAGCATCATCAAAAGATGTCGCTAGAAGGAATAATATGGAACATTTGGAGCATCGCCAAAAGATGCCACCGGAAAGAAGAAACAACAAAATTCTGGAGCATCGCTAAAAGATGCTGCTAGAATGCAACAAGAAAATTTATGGAGCATCGTTGAAAGATGTTGGAAGAAGGAAGAAAAATGAAGGACTTTGGACTTAGAATTTTTAGAGCATCAATGTCCAATGAAGCAAACTGTAGGAATAAAATGAGGAATAACACCAGCCAAACATGCAAGTTCTAGAGCATCGCAACAACCGAGCCCACATAGTTCTAGAGCATCGCAACAACTAGGTCAACAAGTTTTGAAGCATCACAACAAGATTTAGCCAAGTCCAAAGGATAAAAGACTAAAAAGAAATGCCTTAAAGTAACTATAGACACATGCACATGTTTTTTTTAAACTAAGTGTTTATTATCAATCATCTAGCATTCCATTGGGTCTACCCTAGCAAAATTAATGCATTGCAACTCCCCTTGCATTTCTACCATTTTTGTAAATTCCTCCCTATTAATTGGCTTATGGCAAATGTGTAACCGATTTCCATTGACCAATAAGGTTTGAGTATCACCATCAATGGGCTTGAACTGCACTGATCTGTTTGGAAATACCTTAGAAATTTGCTATGGACTGAGCCAATGAGTTCTGAGCTTCCCTTGATGATATTTATATTTGGAATCGAGCAATAGTGCCTAATCCCCATTATGGAATTCTCTCTCCTTTATATTCTATTCATGCCAAACTTTGCATTGGTGTTATACCAACTTAGTTTGATGGACAACATCCAAACGAAGTCCATCCAACTCACTAAGTTGTAAGGCTCTCTAAACCAAGGCTTGCTTGAGATCTAGACCCAACTCCATTGTTGTTCTCAGCATTTGGAGTCCAAATTCAATAGGTAGAAAGTGGTTTCTTCCCAAATACTAACTCATATGGACTAAAACCAATGGTGGATTTTCAAGTTGTATTGTAATCCCAAATGACTTCAGGTAGTTTCCTAGCCTAGTATTTCCTTCATGATGAAACTATTTTTGTTAAAATGTTTTCTAGCTCCTTGTTAGTAACTTCTACCTGACCATTGCTTGCAGATGATAGGGTGATGACTTCTTATGGTTACCTAGATATGATCAGTGAAGTATAAAAGAACCTTAGACATAAAATGGGGTCCTTGATCTATGACAATTGTCCTAGGGGCTCCAAATTTGAGGAAAATTTTATTATATAGGAAATCAACTACCTGTTCTTCTCTAGCAACTTTTAAAGCTTGAACTTCTTCCCACTTAGTCAAATAATCAGGACATACTGAGATATACTCTTTTCCTTGAGAAGAAGGGTCTATAGGACCGATAAAATCCAATCCCCATTTTTCAAATGGTTCAAGGACTACTTAAGGTTGTAGAGGCATTTCATTGGACGTAGTAGGTCTTCCTACCCTCTGGAACTCATAACATTGGTGAACATATTTCTTAACATATTTATACATTGAGGGCCAGTAATATCCTGCACCTAAAATCTTACGGGATGTCCTCATCACAGAATAATGGCCTCCAGAAGGGCCATCATGGCAAGCTCTAAGGATGCTATAAGTTTCATTTTCCCTAACACAACATCGTAACACCATGTTAGAACCACATTGAAATAATACCCCTTTAATCCACTTGAATGGAGCACTTTCTCGAATGAGGCGTTTCTTCTATTTTGATGTGAAATCAGGTGGCAATTCTAAGGTAGCTAAGTAGTTGGTGATATCATAAAATCAAGGGGTCTTAATGGAGATGGTGAACATATTTTCATATGGGAATTCATCCTGCACTAGAGCATAATCACCATCATCTTATTTGATTTGAGATAGGAAATTTGCAACTAAGTTGAATTTCCTAGGTTTTTCAATAATGGTTACGTTGAATTACCATAGAAGTAGTAACCATCTAATTATCCTTCCATTCAATACTAGTTTGTTCATTAGGTATTTAATGGTGGAGTGATCTGTATACATAGTGACTCTATACCATGTAATGTAGTGTCAAAACTTCTTTTTTTGCATGTATTATAGCTAGAAACTTCTTATTTGTGGTAGTACATAATTCCATCAGTGGAAGTCAAGTTTTTTCCTATGAAATAGATGGAATATTTACCCCCATTCTCATCCTCTTGTCCTATAACTACGCTAATAGCATCATCAGAAGCAATGGCATAAATATGGAACGAAAGGTTCCAATTAGGTCCCTGTAGGATAGGAGCGGAGATAAGTTTCTCCTTAATGATTTCAAATGATGACTGACACTCAAGTGTCTAGATGAACTCTACATTCTTTTGAAGGAGATAAAAAATAGGGGCTACAATCTTACTAAAGTTTTATATGAATCTGTGATAGTATCTAACATGCCCTAAAAAGATTCTAACATCAGTTTGGGTCTTTGGGGTCACAAGTTGTTGTATCACTTCAATTTTCTTAGGATCAACCTTTATCCCTTCAGCTAAAATGTGGTGTCCCAATACTATTCCTTGTTCCACCATTATTAGACATTTTTCATGGCTTAGGGATAAATGATGGTCCTCATATCACTTTAGTACTTTGTCTAGACTTTGAAGAGCTTCAAGTTGATCCATAAATAGTGAATTCATCCATGTAAACTTCGACACAATCATTTACCAGTTCAACAAATATTGCTAGGATAGCTCTCTAAAAGGTTGCAAGGGTGTTACATAGTCCGAAAGGAATAACTCAATATGTGAATATTCCCCAAGGGAATGTAAATGTTGTCTTATCCCAATCTCCTGCTACTACCTATATCTAGTTGTATCCACTAAATCCATCCAAAAATGAGAAATACTTCCTCCTAGCCAGATTATCCAAAGCCTAGTCTACAAATGGTAGGGGAAAGTAATCTTTATGGGTTGCTAAATATTAAGTTCTCTATTGTCAATGCACACTCTCCAATTCCCATTTTTCTTTGGAACAAAAACTAGGAGTGAAACCCATTTTCTATTAGAAATGGGCTAGATAAATCCTACTTGTAAGAGTTTCTTAATTTTAGTTTTAGCAATGTCTTTCAAGGCAGGATTAAGTCTCCATTGTGGCTGGTGAATAGGTCGAACATCCTTTGTATAAATATGATGTGTACAAATAATTTGGTGTACACCCCTCATGTTTGTATAGTCCCAAGAAAAAGCTTTAGATCTATTCACCAAGATGTCAAAAAATTTAAGTTCTTTCAGTTCTGTCAACCAACTATTAATATTCAAAGTTTTCCCTTGCAGCAACATGATGGTTTTGACTCCTAGATGGTTGGAAGTGATAGTATACATTTTCCTTATTAAAGTGTTAAGAGGACAACTGTGTGGTATGGTTCTATGGAGTTTGGTGATATCTTCAAAGAAATGATCCATTTTTGGAATGATATTAGCCAGGGGACAGGGTAATCCCATGAAGTTAGTGCTATTGAATTCAGTATGATCCACATTGATTGGTTTTCCTAGAATTTCTTCTATGTCAAACATCTCTTCATTGCTTGAATCCATGGTAATATTTTACATATTGTTTTCTAGTTCATCCTCCAGCTCTTCACCATGTTGTTTTATGACTACCATTGCAAGTAAAGCTAGATTTTCCTATCCATTGGGACCTTCTGGTTCATCAACCCATGCTTTATTATATTCAATTGGCTTGGCAAGAGGATACAATAATAGAAGCTTATTATTAGGACCATGTGAAATGCTCATTCCTTCCTCTCTATAGTCAATCTTGGCTACAACAGTGGCTAACCATGGTCTTCCAAGGATTATTGGATAACTATCTTTTGGTGTGAGGGACTGAATTATTTGAAAGTCCACTAGATATTCCCAACCACCAACCTTAACAAGAATGTTTTCTATGACACGCTTAGGAATAACTATGGATTGATTTTCCATTTTCAACACTATATTTGTTGGAGGTAAATCAATGAGTCCCAATTTTTCCATCACATCAATAGTCATTACATTGATGACTGCTCCCAAGTCCACAAGGGCGTTAGGTATTCCTACCTCATTGATTGTTACCATTATAAGTGGGCTACCTAGGTCATCATATTTTTGAGTTGTGGTCTTTCCAGCCAAAAAGTTAACTAAGTAACCATTTATGTGAACATTATTTATTCATTTTTTTTATCTTCCTAGGGTTTTAGATCACAACTACTTGATTAGTTGGTTCAATTCAAGAATCTCTTTAATGGCTTGTAATAAAGGGGCCTCATTGGTCTCTTGTATCAGCGTAGTTTTGGTAGAAAAGGACATTTCTAGAGTATTTTTCAAGGTAGTTGGTTTCATAAGCTTTAGAAAAGGAACTTGAGTTTTCTCAGCCAGAGTAGAGTCCTTCTTTAAAGAATCATATGGAGACTGACCACTCTCCTCTTGAGGTGTGACAAAAATTCCACCTGGAGTTGGTGTAAAAGTATTGTTTTGGGTGCTAACTAGGTTTTTCTCTAAATATGTGGAAGATGTTTTTTCTGTCTCAACATAGTCTTTAATGAGCTCGTCTAGGATCTCAACTATGGTCGGTTGTGGAAGTTTTTTCCCAACCTTAATTATAGGTTTCCACAATGAATAACATTCAATCCAATCACATTTTACTCTACCATAGAATACACTGGGGTATTTTAATGGTGCTAGAAGTTGGGGTTGGTTAACCTATTCATTTTCTTGAGGATTCTGAGGGCCTGATAAAATATTTTGTTGTTGATTAGGAATACTTCTTGGAACAGAGTAATATTGATTTTGAGATTGGTTCCAATGAGGAGCAATATTTTGAGGATACCATTGTTGTTGAGTCTAGTTTTTCCATTGTGGATTTTCTTGAGACTAATTTTCCTATTCATGTGGTCCCCAGGGGTAAGTTCCCCAATTCAGTGGTACTAGTGGGGGATCTTAAGGCCAAGGTGCTTCCCATTGATTTTTATTCCAGTTGTTTTGGGGCCTCCAAGAGGGATTTGAGTTTTGGCCATATGCGAAATATCCTTCTGGTCTTTGATTGACAAGATTAATCTCTTCTTCAACCTAAGTTGTCCTTTTCTTGGAATTCATGATTGCACTAAGGAGCTTACTTTGATTAGTAGCATGATTCTTCTCACTAACTTGGAAAACATCAACCTTATCCAAGGGGAATTCTCTCAATAAATGTTTGTTGTGACACCTAGGACAATAGATGGATAAAGTTCTAGGATTACATGTAGTGCCCCTCTATGACTAGCTCCTCTTTGGTATTTGATAAATTTTGTTCAGGTGGTTTGAATTTAATGTTGTTGGGGGTATTGAAATTGATTGGTTGTGAAGTTGTCACTTAGGGATGAATTAAATAAATTGATTTTAGAGTGATATTGTATTTTTTCGTATTATTGATATTGAGGTGAAATTAATATTTTATGGGTGGAGTAATTTGCAAATTAATTAAATTTGAGTGTGAAATAATTTGAATAAAATTAGAATCAAAATTATAAGTAATACTTGTCAAGGTTATAAATATAATGTGTAAAGATTTAATTAAACAATTAAATTAAATAAAGGGATAAGATTTTCTCTATATGGAAAAAGGCAAGTAAAGCAATTAAAAGAGAAAATAATCTGATTTCAAAAACATCTTGAAGATAAGATTTAAAACTAAAGTTAAAACTAGAAAAAATAGAAAAGATGGAAAAAGGTTAAAGCGCGCACACATGCCCAACTTCAAAGAAAGCGTTGAACAAGAAATTTGTTTATTTTTGGTTGATTTTTTCTTTTGAAAAGTAATCCTCTCTTGGGCTTTATGTATGGGATTTTCTGAGAATTGGGGGGGAAGTCAATGAGGGTTTCAAAAAAAAGAAGAAGACGGGATCTGGTTTTAAATCGATAACTTTAGGGGAGGTTTACAGTTGGAGCAGGGGATTCATTAGTGACCAGACAATGTCAGTAGATCTGAGGGTTTTTGTACAAGTTTCGAGAAAATCTTAAGGTCTTGCATCTGGTATTTTTCAAATTCTCAATTTCCTCCTGTTATGAATTAGAATATTGTTTGCATTATGTACCTTGTTGGGTTTTATTTTGATGGTTTAAATGTCATTCAATACTTTGAATACGTCCCCTCGAATTCAAATGATATAGGTTGAGTTTGGGTAGGCATTTTTGGATTTCTTTTTGTATTCGAACATAATATGCATATTTACATATTATAGTTAATAATTTGCATTGTATCCTATCTTCCAATTTTCACATATCATACCTTGAATTTATTTTTAAATTCGATGAAATTGCCTTCTAAGCATCTATTGGCCTTAGTAGTCTTCATCAAGGTAATAGGTTATGTCATAAATGAGCTGCAACTTTAAACCTTTAGTCTAGAGACGAGAAGGGAGGGAAGCAAGGGATTGGAATTGGGCTTTGCCCATACTAGTGGCATTGCTTAAAATTTTCTAAAGTCTTTTCATAAATTACATACCTTGCAATTGTTAGAGTTTAGGGGTTAATATCTCTCTGAAGATTTTGTAAAACAGTGTGCATGCCTTGTCTATGCTTCCACTTTTCCTTGTATGTCTAGAGGGGAACTTGACAAATATTCTTGTGTTGTATGCTCGATGGATGTCCTAGATGCAACACTCGAACATAGAAGGGTGCAGACACTTAAATAAGCTCCCTGATTCCTTTGCAACCTGTCATAGCGGCACACTTGAAAATGGTAGGGTGTATAGATTTAAATAAACTCTCTGATTCTATTTGCAACCTATCATAGTGGTGCACTTGAACATGGTAGGGTGTATAGATTTAAATAAAATATCTGATTTCATTCACTACCTGTCTCAGCCGTCGTACCTAAAAATAATAGGAAGTTTAAAGGTTTAAATAATCTCTCTGATTTCATTTTCAACCTATCTCAGCTATGGAACTTGAACATAACATGAAAATTTAAAGGTTTAAGTAATCCCTTTGATTCCTTTGTCAATCTAACATAGTCGTAGCACTTAGAGTCAATAGAATGATAAAAGATATATGACAAATAAAGTAGTGAAGGGCAATATGAAGAAGAGAGTATTTTACAAGTTTACATTACTTCGCATAATGTTAAGTTAGACAAATTTACTAATAGAAATTATTATGTGTGGAATATTGGTTAATTAATATTAACATGTTCAGTACGAATTGTTTGTGGAGTCCCATTAATAATGGTAAATATTTTGATGGTAGATTATTTCTTTATAATGGAGTTAGTGGAAATGTTGATCATTTTTTTATAAAGGTGCTAGTAAATAATGGTTCCCCTCTTAGCTATACATTGTATAGTGCATATTTCAAATGTTACAAAAGAACATTCTCTTGATTGTAAAATTAAATGATTATACTATATAATGAAAATTGGTAACACATTAGAATATTAGGGAAAAGAGTTATGCCTTTTTATAAATGAATAAGTTCTTACTTACATAGTGAAATTAGATGGTCTTATATTTTTAGTTAAGAAGAAAACTGGCGTTGTAATGTAGTGTTGATGAAATTAGTTATCCTTTTAAATGTAATTAGAGTATTAATTGGCTAATTATGTTTATATTTTTGTATATATTTATAGGAATGATTATAAATCCTGACTTGGAATAAAAGAAATTGGTTGGAATGCCTTTATAACTTATTTTATTTAAAACAACTTTATGATGAGCTTAGCAAGATGTTAGTAAGGTATGCGAATATAGCCTTTAGTGATTTAAAATGATTTCCTATCAAGTGAAGAGTCAAATTGTAGACAATAGTTCAATTGTTCTTTGAAGTTTATTGCTTTTTGATTTGTTGGTTTGGTATTCTGAGTGTGATAAATTATGCCTTGAGTTAATCACGGTATGTGATTATAGAGTTCCTTTAGTTATTTTAAATTAATTCTTATTGAACGAATGGATAAATTGTATTTGAATAGTCATTGTTCATTTAAGGGTAATTTGGTGTATCCTATTTGTGGTATCCTCTTTGGAATTGCTTGGCTTTGGAAGTGATTTCATTCCATTAGGTTCGTGTCGATTTATGAGTAATTTGACAGATCCTTTCATTGTGACTTTTCTTGAGTTGACGTGAGTTGGGGATCTTCTTTCATTTAAATTGTGTTGCTATTTGTTTAACCCTATGTGGTGAATTCTTGGTTTGTTTTGAGTTGTGGGGGTTTTATTAATTTATTTTGTGGTGGAGTATTTTGGATACTAATGCGATGCTTGGTTGTGATAAGTTTATGCTTCTTTATTGAATGCAATCTTCCCACTTTTATTATTTTGGTGAAACATTAAATCATATGGTTGTCATGTTTGTTGATTTTGTGAAAGGTCATTTATTTACCAACTGTGTGGGTATCTTGTGAGGAGGAAATTGAGGTCTCCCTTGCATGCCCGGTTGGATGTTCTTACCTTTGTTGTTGAAGGATTGTTTCTGGATGGTTATGTGTTGATGTGAATGCCTTTGGAGTCTAATTTTGATCAAGAAATCCTTTGTCATTTAATTTGTGTTGAAATATAATCGGGAACTCATATTTTGTTTATGAGTTGTGGGTAGTTGATCTTCTTGGACTTCCGGAGGAAAGAGTAATTTGGTTTCATGTTGATAACTTATGGATTTGGGTTTATGCCAAAATTTGATTGTAATTTTAATTTTGAGTTCAGGTGTGGGTTGTACCATTTTTATGGGTGGTGTTTCATATGATTTTGGCCAGATGGTATATGCCTTGCATTTGTTCTAAGTTTATGTTTCCTTGCTTTGCAAGTATTGGTACAAGTCCTTGGATTTTGGTTTATGTTTTTGGGTCTCTACGGAGAGTGGCTCTTCGTGGGGTTTGACACCTCAAATAAGAGGAAGGGCACAGGATAACCCACGTAAGAGTTAGAGTAAAAAGTGAAAACCTAATAATAGAACCTAGGGTGATGGGTAGTAATGACATGATAAGATAATCTTGAGTACCTCGTCTATCCATTAGGGCTATCGCAAAATAATGGTAGACTGAGAAGGTCGTGGTTGGCAAAGTTTTTACATCGTCCTCATGAGAGGGGTTAACGGCTCCGCATGAGTCACCCTATGGCACCTCAAGTACGACGAAGGGCCAGGATAACCATAGATGGGGGTCGACACCTCAAGCAGCCTGGTACAACTAGTGCTTGGAGGAAGGGCACATGATAACCCATGTAGGACTATGTGATGACACTCTCCACTAGTTGCCCTTATGCTTTGTTTCCTTGGTTTCCTCTGGAAGTGTGTTATGATTATCGTCTTGGATTTACTTGGCATGTGATTATGATTGTTGCTTTTGATTTATCTATGATGTGTTTTTATGGTTCTCTGTTTACTATGATTGGTTCTTGGTTGTTGTTGTTTATGATTGGTTCTTGGCTATTGTTGTTTTTGATCTTTGAAATATTCTCTTGTTTTCTTTGGAGTTATT
The DNA here is from genome assembly GCA_007258455.2 of Sequoia sempervirens. Classification (NCBI taxonomy): domain Eukaryota; kingdom Viridiplantae; phylum Streptophyta; class Pinopsida; order Cupressales; family Cupressaceae; genus Sequoia; species Sequoia sempervirens. Next base: position 168,478 of record VDFB02189754.1, read on the forward strand.
GTTAATATGATATTTTGTATGATGTTGAGTCTTGTGGTTCTTGGATGTTCTTGGTTGAGGTCTCCTTCTTGTCAGCTCCTTAGCACGGGGGGTGGGTCCTCAGACCCACGTGGTCAGGTGGAATGTGCAAAGCACCCCATTGGGTCTGCAGTCAAGAATCGAGAGGTGTGGATTGGTGTCATTTGTGCCGACTTTAGAGTTGGTTCCCTCTTGGAGCCAGTTATGTTACCTTGTATTCATCTGTTCAGTTGAATCATGTTATCTTATTGTATGGTTCTGTTCATATTTAGAAACACTTTTGTATCATTGTACCTTTTGAACATTATAATGCAATGTAATGTAGTATTTCATCTTGATCAACCTTGTGTGGATATTGGTCCATGGAAGTGGTTATTCGATGCATTGTATTTGTGGAATTGTGTCCTTTGAATTTATATGATAGTGAGAGTTTATCATTATGTGTTGAGTTAATCATGTATATGTTGAATTTTCATAGACGGATGGTTTATTTTTAATGATTTAGCTTATATGTGTTACGTTAGTAAATTTTTACTTTGTTATGGATAACGTCTTTGGATTTCATTCTTTGTTGTCATTGTATGGATTTAATTCTCGTAATGACCCCTCATGTACCCCAAGGGATGTAAGTGTAAATGGATTTGTTTAATTGAGTTTTATGACTTATGAATTAATGTGCATCTCATTTATGTTTAGATTTATTTTAAAAAAAAATTGTGCGGTAATTATTGTTTAGTTGTCCTTTGGGGTCCACATGATGGGGCGTTACAACATGGTATCAGAGCATAGGTTCATACACTGGGCACTATGTGTGCTCACTATGTAACCTTGTGTTTAGTCCCTTGAGTCTAGAGTTCCAGTTTCTATTGTCATTGTTGTGAACTTGAGTTTCTTCCGTTAGCCGATGTCGGGTCAATGGTGTAGGAAACTAATGGAAAGGAGAGGAACCTCGATGTAGTGTGCAATGCACCGATATCCTTCCTATTAGGGATGCACTATGGACCCTTTTGTTGTTGTGTGGTGTGGTTTCTAGTGATATGAGTCATGTGTAAGAATGTGTCGAGTGTGTGTAAAGATTGCAAATTTGTGTTTTTGAAGTGATGAATTATGTTTTCCTGAATATGTGAAAGTGTAAAATTTTTCCTTTGGTTAAAATTGTTGTGAGATTTGGTGTTGAATAATGACTGAAGTGGAGTGGTTTATGTGAAAATGATGAGTTTTAGCAAAAAGGTGTGTTTGAGTAGATAATTATGCTTTAATTTTATGAAAGTATAACATTTTTAGGTAAAGAATTAGTTTAAAATTTTTATACTAATGTGTTTTGATCCATGGAAGTTAATGATTTCTAGGTAATTGGCTCAGAAACTCAGCAACAAAGGTAATATAATTGGTACTTATAGAGATAGATATTTCTAATGACAAGTAGTAGTCAGTTTCTAATACAGTATATGCAAGAGACTTATAGCTAGATCATTATGTGATTCTTTTCTAGAACTGATAAGTAGCAAACTGCTTACAAGTTATTAGAGTAATTTTGACTATTGTGTGTGTCTAGTGGGAGGGACAGTGTAGAATCACCCAATTACGAGTGCCCTACTATGCTATGAATTCATCTCATGATGTGGTTGTGATATATACATATTGTGCACGACGTTTATTGTATGCAAGATTGTAGGAACTAAGCCTAGATTCCACCTGCATTTTTAGGACAGGGCGAGCATCATATACACCCAATGGGTTGACATGGAAAATAGGAGCTGACAAGAAGGTTTCCCCATCCTAGTTCGTCACCCTATCCTTATCGTTTGTTGGAATTCCACCTCCATTTTTGGTATCGTTTCTTTTCTTTGAATGTGTTTAATTCTCTTGCTCATTTAGTGTCGTATGATTATTGATATTGTTGTTAGTTTGTTTTTTTATTGTGATTATGCTTGAGGTTGACTTTCATGAGTAAGTCGAAGCCGAGGGGGGGAGGATGTAGTGCCCCTCTATGACTAGCTCCTCTTTAGTATTTGATAAATTTTAATTAGGTGGTTTGAATTTAATGTTGTTGGGGGTATTGAAATTGATTGGTTGTGAAGTTGTCAATTAGGGATGAATTAAATAACTTGATTTTAGAGTGATATAATTGTATTTTTTTGTATTATTGATCATATTGAGGTGAAATTAATATTTTATGGGTGGAGTAATTTGCAAATTAATTAAATTTGAGAGTGGAATAATTTGAATAAAATTAGAATCAAAATTATAAGTAATAAGTCAAGGTTATAAATATTATGTGTATGAATTTAATTAAACTTGGTTAAATTAAATAAAGGGATAATATTTTCTCTGTATGGAAAAAGGAAAGTAAAGCAATTAAAAGAGAAAATAATCTGATTTCAAAAAAAATTTGAAAATAAGATTTAAAACTAAAGTTAAAAATGGCAAAAATAGAAAATACGGAAAAAGGTTAAAGTGTGCGCACATGCACGACTTCAAAGAAAGCGTTGAACATGAAATTTGTTTATTTTTGGTTGATTTTTGTTTTCAAAAAGTTATCCTGTCTTGGGATTTATGTATGGGATTTTCTGAGAATTGGGGGGGACGTCGATGAGGGTTTGAAGAAAAAGAAGAAGAAGAAGATGGGATCTAGTTTTAAAAGGATAATTTTAGGGGAGGTTTGTAGTTGGAGCAGAGGATTCATTAGTGACCAGACAATGTCGGTAGCTCTAAGGGTTTTTGTACAAGTTTCCAGACAATCTTAAGGTCTTGCATCTAGTATTTTTCAAATTCTCAATTTCATCCTATTATGAATTAGAATATTGTCTACATTATGTACCTTGTTGGGTGTTATTTTGATGGTTTAAATGTCATTCAATACTTTGAATACATCCCCTCGAATTTGAATGATATAGTCTAAGTTTGGGTAGGCATTTTTGGATTGCTTTCTGTATTCGAATATAATATGCATATTTACATATTATAGTTTATAATTTGCATTCTATCTTGTCTTCCAATTTTCACATATCATACCTTGAATTTATTTTTAAATTCGGTGAAATTTCCTTCTAAGCATCTATCGGCCTTAGTAGTCTTCATCAAGGTAATAGGTTATGTCATAAATGAGCTGCAACTTTAAACCTTTAGTCTGGACATGAGTAGGGAGGGAAGTAAGGGATTGGAATTGGGCTTTTCCCATGCCAGTGGCATCGCTTAAAAATTTCTCAAGTCTTTTCATCAATTACATACCTTGCAATTGTTAGAGTTCAATAGTTAATATCTCTCTGAAGATTTTGTCAAACAGTGTGCATGCCTTGTCTATGCTTCCACTTTTCCTTCTATGTCTAGTGGGGCGCTTGAAAAATATTCTCGTGTTGTAAATGCTCGATGGGTGTCCCAGTTGCAACACTCGAACATAGAAGGGTACAGACATTTAAATAAGCTCCCTGATTCCTGTGCAACCTGTCACAGTGGCGCACTTGAACATGGTAGGTTGTATAGATTTAAATAAATCCTTTGATTCTATTTGCAACCTGTCACAGTGGTGCACTTGAACATGGTAGGGTGTATAAATTTAAATAAAATCTCTGATTTCATTGACAACCTGTATAAGCCATCGCACTTGAACATAATAGGAAGTTTAAAGGTTTAAATAATCTCTCTGATTTCATTGTCACCCTATCTAAGCTACGACGCTTGAACAAAAGAGGAAATTTTAAAGGTTTAAGTAATCCCTCTGATTCCTTTGTCAATCTAAAATAGTCATAGCACTTAGAGTCAATAGAACGATAAAAGATATATGACAAATAGAGTAGTGAAGGGAAATATGAAGAAGAGAGTATTTTAGAAGTTTACATTAGTTCGCATAATGTTAAGATAGAAAAATTTACTAATAGAAATTATTGTGTGTGGAATATTGGTTAATTAATATTAAAAACAGTATGCATTGTTTGTGGAGTCCCATTAATAATGGTAAATATTTTGATGGTAGATTATTTTTTTATAATGGAGTTAGTGGACATGATGATCATTTCTTTATAAAGGTGCTAGTAAAGAATGGTTCCCCTCTTAGCTATAAATTGTATAGTGCATATTTCAAATGTTAGAAAAGAATGTTCTCTTGATTGTGAAATTAAATGATTATACTATATAATGAAAATTGGTAAAACATTAGAATATTAGGGAAAAGAGTTATACCTTTTTATAAATGAATAAGTTCTTACTTACATAGTGAAATTAGATGGTCTTATAGTTTTAGTTAAGAAGAAAATTGGTGTTGTAATGTAGTGTTGATGAAATTAGTTATCCTTTTAAATGTAATTAGAGTATTAATTTGCTAATTATGTTTATATTTCTGTATATATTTATAGGAATGATTATAAATCCTGACTTGGAATAAAAGCAATTGGTTGGAATGCATTTATAACTTATTTTATTTAAAACAACTTTATGATGAGCTTAGCGAGATGTTAGTAAGGTATGTGAATATAGCCTTTAGCGATTTAAAACGATTTCCTATCAAGTGAAGAGTCAAATCGTAGACGATAGCTCAATTGTTCTTTGAAGTTTATTGCTTTTTTATTTGTTGGTTTGGTATTCTGAGTGTGATAAATTAGGCCTTGAGTTAATTACAGTATGTGATTATAGAGTTCCTTTAGTTATTTTAAATTAATTCTTATTGAATGAATGGATAAATTGTATTCGAATGGTCATTGTTCATTGAAGGGTAGTTTGGTGTACTCTTTGGAATTGCTTGGCTTCAGAAGTGATTTCATTCCATTAGGTTCATGTCGATTTATGAGTAATTTGACAGATCCTTTCATTGTGACTTCTCTTGAGTTGACGTGAGTTGGGGATCTTCTTTAATTTAAATTGTGTTGCTATTTGTTTAACCCTACATGGTGAATTATTGGTTTGTTTTGAGTTGTGGGGGTCTTATTAATTGATTTTGTGGTGGAGTATTTTGGATACTAATGCGATGCTTGGTTGTGATAAGTTTATGCTTCTTTATTGAATGCAGTCTTCCCACTTTTATTATTTTGGTGAAACATTAAATCATATTGTTGTCATGTTTGTTGATTTTGTCAAAGGTCATTTGTTTACCAACTGTATGGGTATCTTATGAGGAGGAAATTGAGGTCTCCCTTGGATGCCCGGTTGGATTTTTTCACCTTTGTTGTTGAAGGATTATTTCTGGATGGTTCCATGTTGATGTGAATGCCTTTGGAGACTATTTTTGATCAAGGAATCCTTTGTCATTTAATTTGTGTTGCAATATAATCGAGAAATGATATTTTTTTTATGAGTTGTGGGTAGTTTATCTTCTTGGATTGCTAGAGGAAAGAGTATTTTGGTTTCAGGTTGATACCTTATGGATTTTGGTTTATGCCAAAATTTGATTGCAATTTTGATTTCGATTTCAGGTGTGGGTTGTACCATTTTTATGGGTGGTGTTTCATATGATTTTGGCCAAATGGTATATGCTTCACGTTTGTTCTAAGTTTGTGTTTCAGTGCGATGCAAGTATTGGTACAACCCCTTTGATTTTAGTTTATGTGTTGGCTCTCTAGGGAGAGTGGCTCTTCATGGGGGCCGACGCCTCAAATAAGAGGAAGGGCATAGGATAAGCCATGTAAGAGTTAGAGTAACAAGGGAAAGCCTAATAATATAACCTAGGGCGATGGGTAGTAATGACATGATAAGATAATCTTGAGTACCTCATCTTTCCATTAGGGCTATCGTAGACTAATGGTAGACTCAGAAGGTCGTGGTTGGAAAAGTCATTACCTCATCCTCATGAGAGGGG